>QRFJ01001763.1:97429-279707 GCA_006176705.1 Cocos nucifera
CTGGGTTCGGGCTTGGGTAGCTCAATTAGGTCTAAGCAGTTGATCAAACCGAATCAGAGTTGGTTAGATGGGATCAACAATGCTTAAATTGACTAGCCTAATAGGATTAAGTTGGGTCAAGATCGAGTCACGATCAAGCAAGACTAATTAGGCTCAGAGGTTAGAGTCTGGATTGTAGGCTAACCCAATTGGTTCTTGACTCAATAATTTGGTATCTAAGGTAAGTTTGGCATAGACGACGATTGGTTTTTAATTGGAGCTACTCGACTAAATGCTTCTTGTCGACGTTAACGGCATATTCCTTCCACCGGTCTCACTTACCTGGCCATATCTGTTGACACATTTGATTTAGGTGGTCAATAATCGAGCTATCCATGCCACTTAGGGTAGTCATAATTGTTATGACTAAGCAAGTCTAGTTTAATGAGACCTGAATAATTCTCTCTAAAAAGATTAAGTCTGAGGTCTTCCACCATTGTAGATGTGCGGGCCCTTTGGGTTGAGTTGTTCTGGCTGGATACAGTGGCTCAGTTGCACCGAAGACCAACCATGTCTATTAGATTGGATGCTATGGGCTGGAGGATGAGTTGGGCTCAATATTTGGATACGTGAGAGACTAATTAGAATTCCAGTCTATGCAAATGGTGGGTCTGACTTAACTAAGGAGTGGATCAATATTTGGATGGTGAGATTCATGAATTAGAGACAAGTTGTGCACCATGATTAGAGAATCATTGAACAAGCATTGTTCACTCATTGGCTAATCCATCATCAATAACTGTTAGGTGAGGTGATGAGTCATTGGTGAGACCGCACCATCCACTAGAAATCATAATCGTGGAGATTTTTGCATCTCTAAGAGGGAGTATAGGGATCCAAAAATAGTGGAAGTAATTTTTTAAAAATAAAATATCTAAAAAATTGGTCAAGTCATAATTATAATATCTAACTAGAATCTTTGACTCTCTACAGAAAAATTCTGCTCCAACCATGCATACTATTGGACACACATAGACTGATTACCTATTATAAGATTGGCTCAGGAACTACAAAATTATTGGGTTGAGAAGTAAACCATGTTTTGGACAGGACCTCCCATATTACCAGCCCGTCCATCTGTTGAACAGAGAGCTCTCTGGAAAAATGATTGAGAAGATAATAAGGCCAGATATTACATGTTGGGCTTGATGTCTGATGAGCTTCAGGCCAACATGGGATATCGGGAACTGCTTATCTCTCCTTTATGGTACTATCAGATGGGTCATATGAATGATCGTGAGCTCACAGAACTAAGCAGAAGAGGTATGATCCCAGCCCTGAAGAAGGAGGGCACAGATCTTTGTGAGCCGTGTATCTTTGGCAAATAGCACAGGGTGAAGTTTGCCAAAAGTATCAAGTGCAGCGAGGGAGTGCTGGATTTAGTGCACTCGGATGTGTGAGGACCAACTCCTATATCAAATAGAGATGAGGCAAAATACTTTATTACTTTTATTGATGATTTCTCAAGAAAGATGTGAATTTATTTAATCAGAAGAAAATCAGAGGTGTTTGCCCGGTTTAGAGCCTGGAGAGCTGAAGTAGAGAAGGAGTCAGGAAGATAGATAAAGTGTCTGAGGTCGGACAATGGCGGAGAGTATACTAGCCTGAAGTTCAGAAGGTACTATGAGAAAAATGGCATCAAACGTCATTACACGGTGAGGATGACTCTCCAGTAAAATGGTATCATGAAAAGGATGAACCGGACACTGATCAAGAAGGCACGAAGTTTGTGGCTACAAACATCACTCCCAAAGTCCTTTTGGGATGATGCTCTAACTTTTTTCTTATTTTCTTGTGAACAGATCCTCTCATTATAAGCTGAATGGAGGCATTCCAGAGGAGGTCTGGAGTGGAAAGAAGGTAGAGCTTGGCCATCTGAAAGTCTTCGGTTGCACAATCTTTGCACATGTGGAGGCAATCGAGAGGAGCAAATTGGATCCAAAATCTCAAAAAGATAACATTCATAGGATATCCACAAGTGGGACTTTCAGGCACAGAAGTCAGTGATCAGCAGGAACGTTATCTTTGATAAGAAGAGCATCTTGAGGAGGTTTAGGATAGATAAAACTAGAAAAACAAAGATGAACAGCGGTGGCCAGTCAGAGAATGATGGCATGCAGGTTACATCCACTTACAAGAGTATTCCTGTTGAGGTGGAGCTAGGCAAAAAAAGTATTATCTTAGATTGAAAATCAGTATGAAGGACCGACAGTTTATATAGATGTATAGGAGCAGCCATAAATATCAGACAGAGATGTACCAGTGGGGAGTGGCTTCACACAAGCCCTAGTGTACTATTAGAAGATTGATCAGATATGGCATTGATGAGGTTATCTTCTATGCACTCATCACTACTAATGAAGATCCAGAGAATTATGCAGAGGCCATGGAGAGTGAGGATCATGATTCATGGATGCAGGCCATGATGGAGGAGATGGAATCACTTGAGAAGAATCAGACATGACAGTTGGTGGATCTTCCAGAGGGTGCTTGACCTATTAGCTCAAAGTGAATGTTCACAAAGAAAGAAGCACCTTCAGAATAAGGTGGAGTCAAATTCAAAGCAAGGCTGGTAATAAAGGGATACTCACAAAGAGAAGAGATTAACTACAGAAATTTTCTCTCCTATGGTGCGTCATACATCTATTCGAGTTTTGCTATCACTGGTGGCACAGTATAACATAGAATTGGAACAGATGGACGTAAAGACGGCCTTCCTTCATGGGACTTTAGAGGAAAGAATCTACAAGAAGCAGCCAGATGGTTTCATGGAAATGGAATAAGAAGAAAAGGTATGTTTACTCAGAAAGTCTTTGTATAGCTTGAAACAATCCCCTTGTCAGTGATATCGAAGGTTTGATAGCTTTGTCTTGAGCCTGGATTTTAGCAGATGTGAATATGATTGTTGTGTCTACATCAAAGATATAGATGACGAGAATGCCCTGTACCTGTTATTATATGTAGATGATATGCTCATAGCCAGTAGAAGCATGGATGCTATGAAAAAGGTTGAAAAGGACATTATCATCTGAATTTGAGATGAAAAATTTAGATCCAGCTGAGAAAATCCTTAGAATGGAGATTTACAGAGATAGGTGAAAAGAAGTGCTTCATTTGTCATAAGAAAAGTTTGTCCAGAAGATTCTGGAAAGATTTGGGATGGAGAAGGCCAAACTTGCAGAGATGCCATTACCAAGCTATATGTCTCTCTTCAAGTTATAGTGCTCCTAATTAGAAGAGGAGAGAGAGTACATGGAATGAGTTTCTTATATAAATACTGTAGACAGTGTGATGTATATTATGGTGTGCTGTAAATTAGATATAGCACATGCTGTGAGCATGGTTAGTAGATACATGGCTAACCCTAAGAAGAAACACTGAAAAGCATTGAAATGGATATTGAGATATCTACATGGAACAAAAGATTATGGTTTGGTGTTTGGTGGGCAGCCAGGAGGATTTGGAGAAGAATCTATGAAGATGTGTGAAGGTTCAAATCCTTTGGAAGGATTTGTTGATGTAAATTATGCTGGTGATCTTGATACAAGGAGGTCTACTACTAGATACCTCTTCTACGTATATGGTGGATTAGTGTCTTGGAGATCAATTCTTTAGTCAATCATAGTCTTGTCTACCATAGAGGTCGAGTACATTGAGATAACGAAGGCTGTAAAGGAAGCCCTTTGGCTTAGGAGGCTGATTGATGAGTTGGAGGTGGAGCAGAACAAGGTTACACTATTCAGTGATAGTCAGAGTGCTCTATTGTTGGCACAAAATCTAGTCTATCATGCACGCACAAAGCATATAGATGTGAGATATCATAGGATCAGAGAGCTAGTGGAGGAAGATGAAGTAAAACTGATGAAGATCCATACTAAGGAGAATCAGTCTGATGAACTCATGAAGGTACTCTCCAAAAATAGCTTTCAAAGATGTGTGGCACGGATGAGTCTGTTGAGAAGAGATGAGTTCACAAGGACTTGGAAGCACCAAGATGGAGAAGGTGAGCTCAGAAGTGACACTTCCAAGTCTTAAAAATATGAAAAGATAGGTCATGGAAAGACGGAAGCGAGCCGAAAGAAGAATCAATCTCAATAGTAAAGTTCGGAAACTGGACTGGCTCACTCTGAGACTGAGCCGGCTCAGTTGGAAACTGGGTCGGCTCAGTTCAGGACTGGGTCGGCTAGGTCTCAGAGAAAAATTCAGACAGAAAGTAGCATTTTTGGGCTATTGGCACGGTACACAACTGGGTCGACTTAGTCTGGGACTGAGCCGACCCAATCATAGGTTAGTCGGCCCAGTCTGAAAGTGGACCAGCTTAGTTTTTGCGGATTATTATTTTATGTACGTGAGTTGTTTGGGTTTGAAAAATTTTTCTATGAGCTTGAGCTTGACTCTTTGTAAAGTATATATACTGGAAATAGATCAAGATTATAAAAGTGCTGAAATATATTGAATAAAAGCTCTTTCTTCTGAAAATATCTTCTTCGCTTCTTCTCTATTTTTTGATTTATTTGATTATACTTTCGCAGAAATCTCTGAGAAGTACTTTCTTATTGCTTAGCTAATTACCAGCAGCCATGTCGATCCGTATGTAAAGAGTGTATATTTCTAACAACTGAGATATCTTTAGGATATCGATACACTGACCCAATGAAGGTCTAGGCCAGAATCTAGGTATCTTCAGTGCATTTTTGTAGGTCTTAACCAGAGCCAGGATATCTCCAAGATTTCAACATACGGACTTAATAGAGGTCCAAGCCAGAGCTTGAGTATCTCCTACACCAGTTTTATTAGTTGGGCATATTTTTAGAGGTCTTAGTTGGAGCAAGGATATATCTCCGAGATGTTGGTATGCCGACTCAGTGGAGTTTCAAACTAGAGCTCGTGTGTCTCCTGATGACAAATGCTTCTCCAATCCTTCTTCTTTAGGGGTCCAACTAAGGCCGGGGTGTCTCTAAATTAGTTCGATTTGATTTTTTGTAGTTGAAAGATTTTCTTGAAAGAGAATTGAGAAGAGTAATATATATTTTATTAATTTTTCAAAAATACAAGCTTGAAAATTTATTGATGATACATTCCTAGGTTTTTAACATTCCAAGTTTGAGGAATAGTCTTGTCGTCAAGCTCTTTTAGCTTGTAGACTCCGAGTTGGATGACCTCCAAGATCCAATATGGACCTTCATAACTGAGGGGTAGCTTATCCTGCTCGGTGGGCTTGGACACCATAACTCATCAGAGCATGAGGTTATCGGATCAAAAAACTTTTAGCTTGACTCTGGCATTGTGGTAGTAGGCTATCTGTTGTTGATACAAAGATATTCTAATCTAAGCTCATTTTCTTGACTCTTCTAATTGATCAACATTTGCTCATAGTTTCTCAGAATTGGTTTCCTCATTGTATTTATCCACTTGGGTCAACAAAAGGCTGATCTCAATCAGGATGACCATCTCAGTGCCAAAGGCAAGATTGAAGGGAATTTCACTAGTCAAAACCTGAGGTGCAGTTTGGTATACCTAGAAGATGCTATAAAGCTCCTCTACCCATAAAAAAAATTGTGGGTTTTTGACCTTATAAAAAAATTTTGGTTAGTTACCTTGGCTTCTCAATTGGATTGTGGGTTTTTGACCGAGGTGAGCCTATGGTCATAATGAAGCTCCAAGCATCACTTCTTAAACTTCAGGTTATCAAGTTGCCGTCCGTTGTTACTAATGATAGCACGTGATGTCTGAATTGGCAAATAATCAACTTTTAGATGAAGTC
Source organism: Cocos nucifera (assembly GCA_006176705.1). Classification (NCBI taxonomy): domain Eukaryota; kingdom Viridiplantae; phylum Streptophyta; class Magnoliopsida; order Arecales; family Arecaceae; genus Cocos; species Cocos nucifera. Next base: position 103,233 of record QRFJ01001763.1, read on the forward strand.
CTGGACCTTCTGCTCAGTGATGTACGCCAAGGGCTCATCTTCGATCCACTTCATAAAGTAGTTAATGGCGATGATGAGGAACTTTCTATGTACGATTGCCTATGAGGAGGGATAGAGGATATCGATTTCCCACTGGACAAATTAAAGGCTTGGGTGTGCAGATTAGTGTGAGCTCGGTTGTATGCCAACGTTGAATGTTGGCACATATTTTTGGCATTGGTTGCCCCTTCTAATGAGCTCAACAGTATCTTGCTACATGGTGGGCCAATAGTATCCATACTAGAGTACTTTGTAGGCCACCAATTTGCCCCCTAGATGATTGCGTTAGATCCCTTCATACACCTCCTAAAGAGTATAGTCGGCTTCAATTGGCCGAAGGCATTTGAGCAAAGAGAGTGAGTGTGACCTTTGGTACAACTTTCCTTCAAAGAAGACATATCAGAGGGCTTACCAGTTGATCCTCCAGTCATCCATAGGGTTCAAAGAGATGATGCCACTAGTGAGATAACTCAAGAGTGGGTCCATCCAGCTCGGTTTGTAGTCAACCTATATGATCGTGAATGATTCTTCATTGTTGAGCCTTTCTAGGTGCTCAAGGAGAACCTTTTGACCGAGGTCAGTGCCCCCCTGAGGTCGCCAGATAGGATAGCATATCCCTCTAGGAATTTTTGGTCCTTGATATTTACTACACTTTGAATTTCTTGAAAGTTAAAAATAGCTACTTGATTTCTCTCAAATACTTAATTATTGTTTGCTCTCGAGCTTCATACTCTCCTTGAACATGACTAGAGACCAATTGGGAGTTGGTGAATGCCCCTAGTCGCTCCACCCCAAGTTCTTTAGTAGTCTTGAGGTCGGCGATCAAGGCTGAAGGAGAAATCCTGATTTTTCGGATTAGGTTCATTCAGATCTGATCGGATCAAGAAATATATTACAAATTTTTTTCTCTTTGATTCGAATCAGATCTAGAATATTTCAGATTTAATTTTTATTATTTTAATAATTAAAATAAAATATAGATAAATTAAATTAGATTTAATTTATCTTGATGTAGGATAATCCTATTACCCGTTGATGATCCTGTAAGCAGCGGAAGGTTCTGGATCTAGCCACGTAAATGCCTGGCCTCTACCGATATCTACTCGAGCTAGATCTAAAAATCCTCTTCTTCTCTATCACGTCTCCAAAAATCAGATCTGAATTTGATTTAGAGGATCTTCAAAATAGCTTTCAAAGATCAGCAGTTGTCCTTTGCAGCAACGCAGTCTTCTAACTTTCTGTCGCCTTTTTTTCTCACCTAAATTGCACCAACTTAGATCCCAAACTTCTTTTGGCATGGAGAGGAGAGGGAGAAGATGGACTTGGCATAGAGGAGGAGGAGAGAGGTAGCCTTGGGGCATGGGGATTGTCTTCTCTCTTTGAGTTGGGCGTAGGGTCTTATTTATAGACTATGCATGATCCAACTCCTCTTCTTCCCAACCAATCACAATCCTTTGTGAAATCAGATCTAAATCTAATTGGTGGGAATAGAGTCCCTTGGATTCATCCTTAGATGGCGCCTAAGACCAGTCAAAGTTGGTTCTTAGGAGGAGTCTAATCGAAATCTAAAAAGAAGATGGAGTCCCAGTCCAATAGGGACTCTTGGGTGCCTCAAACTTGGGCGCACGCCACCCTTGGCATGCTGGCGTGCGCCCTCCTCCTTACCAGCTTCTGGCAGGGGGACAAGCCCCCACCAGCTCTCCAATAGGTGCGTGACACGTGGCCAGAAGTCAAAGTATCAATGGTCAATATTTGATCAGTCAAAGATCAACTTTTGACTAAAGTCAAAGGACGAAAAATGGCAGATGACCAAAAATGGCAGGTATTATCTTACAAAATAAGATAACCCTTCTCTGACCTGGATAAGCTCCAGTCAGACCAAGTGAAGGCCTCTGATCGAGCACAAACTCCTTTGGCTCAGTCAGGACAACTATTTATGATAGTAAAATAAGAACGTTAGGTTCAATCGAGTGCTAGCATGATTTTCTTGAATCTAATTGAATCTTATTCAGATCAATTGAACTAGATCAATTCAATTGATGATCACCAAATTCAAATCCTTATTTGTATGACCCAGTTAGATTTATTTCTATATGGTAATGGGATATGTCATGATCTCTATCATAGAAATAGATTTATTTCTATATGGTAATGGGATATGGATGCATCTCAGGTCAAAGAACCAGACACACTACTACAGCATCGAGTCAGTCATTGACGAGAAGATAGACTTCCTAATAACTACTCGAGGTGGTCACGCTCAGTGCCCTCGTTCTCTAATGAGTACCTATACTCTCGCTCCGGTGTCACCACACCGTAGACTCAAGACTCATCTACGAAAGAGAAATGATTGTACACCAACCTTTCGAATCAATCACCATCCTCATGATGATCCTATGGTCGGAAGCATTTTATGAGTTAATAATGATTATTCATATCTTAAATTTTCAACTCTTGAAAATATGAATTATCATTATCATTAATTCAAAGGATGTATCACAGACACTAAATATACATATGTGATAGAAAATAATCCATTTTATTGATTATAGTCAAAATTACAATTTTGCTCCTAGAAGTGTATTACAAGTGTCAGCCAATTCTGACTTCTAGGGCACATATATCTAACAATCCCCCACTTGTTCTTACGCCAATTGGCTACGAGTCTAAGTCCCATCTTCTCAAGATGGGCTTGGATCTTTTGTTGTCCCAACGGCTTTGTAAGTAGGTTTGCCGCATTGTCTATGGAATTGACTCTCTTGACCTCGACGTAATCCTTCTTGAGGTAATCGCGGATGAGATGGTATCGTCACTCAATGTGCTTGGATTTTTGGTGAGACCTCGGCTCCTTAGCAAGGGCTATGGCACCATTGTTGTCGCAGTACAGAGGAATGGCATCTGAAGGCATTACTCTAATTTCTGCAGTAAACTTCTTATACCAGAATGCTTCCTTCGCAGCCTCTGATGTAGCGATATATTCTGCTTCCATAGTAGAATCTGCTATCACGATTTGCTTGGAACTCTTCTAGCTGACAACACCACCATTGCACACAAATAGACTCCCAGATGTCGACTTTCGATCATCTACATCGAACATGAAATCCGAGTCTATGTATCCCTGGACTTGGAGTTCTCCATTACCAAAGACCAACATCATATCCTTAGTTCTTCTTAAGTACTTAAGGATACATTTCACAGAAGTCCAATGTTCTTCACCTTGATTTGACTGATATCTGCTTGTGACACTCACAGCATGGGCTATATCAGGTCGTATACATAGCATGGCATACATGAGGCTCCCTATTGTAGAAGCATAAGGGATCTTGCTCATGCATTCTATTTCCTCAGGTGTGCTAGGGTACATCTTCTTGGAAAGATGAATACCATGTCTGAAGGGTATTAATCTCCTCTTAGAGTTTTCCATACTAAACCTCTTTAGTACTTTCTCTATGTACATCTTCTATGAAAGTCCTAGCATCCTATTCAGTCTATCCCTATAGACCTTAATTCCTAGAATAAAGGATGCTTCACCTAGGTCTTTCATGGAGAATTTCTTGGACAACCATATTTTGACTGTCATCAACATGGGAATATCATTCCCAATAAGGAGGATGTCATCCACGTACAATACGAGGAAGACAACAGCGTTCCCACTGATCTTTTTGAAGACACACGATTCTTCTTCATTTTTGATGAAATCAAACATTTTGATCACATCATTGAAATGAGTGTTCCAGCTATGAGATGCTTGCTTAAGTCCATATATGGACCTTTGCAGCTTGCAAACCTTGTGATCAGTATCACTGGATGTGAAACCTAACGGCTGTTCCATATAGATATCTTCATCAAGATATCCATTTAAGAACATCATTTTCACATCCATTTGCCATATTTCATAATCGAAATAGGCTGCAATGGCAAGCAATGTGCGGATGAATTTTAGCATAGCCACTGAAAAAAAGGTATCCTGATAGTCAATACCTTCGCGTTGACTATAACCTTTTGCCACTAGTCTAGCCTTGAATGTCTCCATATTTTCATCTGCACCAATCTTTCTCTTGAAGATCCATTTACACCCAATAGGTACTATACCTTCTGATGGATCTACCAAGGTCCAGACTTGGTTTGAGTGCATCGAGTCAATTTCTGACTGCATTGCCTCTAGCCATTTTTCGGAGTCGATATCTAATATTGCCTCATTGTAGGTTTTGGGATCATCACCATGAGCACCATTACCTACGAGGAACATTTCCTCTATTTTCTCTGAAATAATACCTAAGTATCTTTTAGGAAGATGGAAAACTCTTTTCGATCTACGAGGTAGAGGAGGTAGTGTTCTTATTGGCTCAACCTGATTTGGTTCCAATTGGTCCTTAGCTCATTATACTTGTGAGACTTTCTCATCAAGCTTAATCTGCTTTCCAATGCTGCTATCTTGAATAAACTATTTTTCAAGAAAGATGGCATATCAACTCACAATCACATTGTGGTCTTCTGAAATGTAGAAATAGTATCCTAATGACTCTTTAGGATATCCTATGAATCGAGCTCTGAAGGACCTAAACTCTAACTTGTCCGCTTGTTGCCTTTTGACATGAGTCGAATAATCCAAAATTCTGAGATGACTCAGACTTAGTTTCTTACCATGCCATATCTCATATGGTGTGGTAGAAACGATTTTAGAGGGAACCCTATTCAGTAGATAAATTGAAGTTAACAATGAGTGTCCCCAAAGAAAATCAGGAAGGTCTGTGAAGCTCATCATGGATCGGACCATATCCAATAGAGTCTGATTTCTCCGTTCTGAAACTTCGTTGAGTTGAGGTGTTCCTGGTGGAGTCCATTGAGAGACTATGCCATTTTTCTTGAGATAGTATAGGAATTTTTAGCTAAGGTATTCACCTCCTCGATCTGATCGAAGAATCTTAATGGGTTTTCTAGTTTATTTTTCTACTTCATGTCTGAATTCTTTGAACTTTTCAAAAGCTTTAGACTTGTGTCTCATAAGATACACATACCCATACCTAGACAGATCATCGATAAAGGTAATGAAGTAGACAAAATTGCCTCTAGCCGGCACATCAAATGGGCCACACACATCAGTATGTACTAGGGCAAGGAGATCTATGGCCCTTTCCCCATGTCCTACAAAAGAGAGTTTAGTCATTTTGTCTTGAAGACAAGATTCACAAGTTGGATATGACTCGAAAGTCAATGGACTCAATAGCCCATTTTTCTCCAATTTGTTGATCTTATCTTTTGCTATATGACCTAATCTTAGGTGCCATAGATACCTATCATTTGGACTATCCCTAGGTTGTTTGGCATTCACGTTTTACTCGATAGTTAGAATAGATACATCAATATGTAATTGATAAAGATCGTTAATAAGAAAACCATTTGCAATTTTATTTCTTTCATAAAGAATGTTACAATGGTCCTTAAAGAAGGTAATCACATAGCCTTCTAGTGCTAAGCATGAAACAGAAATCAAATTCCTGCTAGCTGTAGGCACATAATAACAGTCTTTCAAAACTAAGTCTAAACCAGATGGTAATCGAAGAGGGTATGTTTTCACTGTCACTGCAGCAACTCTTGCTTCATTTTCAATGCGTAGGATCATGTCACCATCCCTCAGCCTCCTGTTATCTTCAAGATCTTGCATGGAAGTGCATAGATGAGCACTAGAATCAGAGTCAAGCACCCAACTGGATGCAGAAAAAACTGTAAGGTTAGACTAAATAACGAGCATACCTCCAGAAGGACCTTCCTTCTTATTCTTTAGGATGGCTAGGTAAGTAGGATAGTTTTGCTTCCAATGGCCGTCGCTGTTATAATGAAAATACTTTTCTTTGACAGCGGCCTTCTTCTTCAGCTCTGCCTTCTTCTTGTTTGCTCCTTCTACCTTCTGCTTTTTCGCAGACTTTTTTTTCTTTTTAGAAAACTTTCTTTTGGAAAAAGTCCATTTCATAGCAAGAACTAAGCCTTTAGAACTTTTCATAGAAAGCTCAGCGGTGACCAGTATGTTCATTAATTCGGCCAAGAAATTTTGAAGTTTATGCATGTGGTAATTCATGATGAATTGCCTATATGCATCAGTCAAGGATTGCAGAATAACATCGTTCTATAGATCCAAGTCTAACTTCACACCGAGCTTCTCAAGCTCTTTCAAGTTCTTGATCATCATCAGAATGTGATCTTAGACTGACTATCCAACATGCATCTTAGTCTTAAAAAGTTATTTCGTGACTTGATACTTGGCTGCGCGACTCTGTTCACCAAACATCTCTTGCAGGTGAGCCAACATGGCGAGCAGTCCTGATATCTTCATGTTGGCACTGGAGCTCATCAGACATCGAGCCCAACATGTAATATCTGGCCTTATTATCTTCATCTATCTATTTTTTCAGAGATGCTCTCTATTCAGCGGATGGACGGGCTGGTAAGGTGGGAGGATCCTGATTCAATACATGGGTTAACTTCTCAAAATCCAAAATGATTTTGTAGTTTCTGAGCCAATCTCTATAATAGGATCCGGTCAGTCTATGTGTGTCCAAGATATATGTCAATGGATTGGATGCAGATATTTTTCTGTAAAGAGTCAAAGATTCTAGTTAGATACTATAATTATGACTTGATCAATTTATTTAGATATTTTATTTTTAAATAAATTAACTTCCACTATTTTTTTGGATCCCTATACTTCCTCTATAGAGATGCAAAAATCTCCACGATTAATGATTTCTAGTGGATGGTGCGGTCTCACCAATTGACTCATCACCTCACCTAACAGTTATTGATGATGGATTAGCCAATGAGTGAACAATGCTTGTTCAATGATTCTCTAATCATGGTGCATCCAAACTTGATCTCTAATTCATGAATCTCACCATATCCAAAATATTGATCCACTCCTTAGTTAAGTCAGACCCACCATTTGCATAGACTGAATTTCTAATTGAGTCTCTCACTGTATCCAAAATATTGAGCCCAACTCATCCTCCAGCCCATAGCATCCAATGCCTAATAGACATGGTTGTGTCTTCTTGGTGCAACTGAGCCACTGTATCCAGCCGAGAACAACCAACCCCAAAAAGGGTCCGCACATCTACAATGGTGGAAGACCTCAGACTTAATCTTTTCTAAGGAAGAATTAATTCAGGTCTCATTAAACTAGACTTGTCATAGTCATAACAATTATGACTAACCTAGTGGCATGGATTAGCTCGAATTATTGACCACCTCAAATCAAAACTGAGTCAACAGATATGGTCAGGTAAGTGAGATCGGTGGAAGGGATATGCCATTAACTTGTACAAGAATGCATTTAGGTCGAGTAGCTCCCAATTAAAAATCAATCGATCGTATGTGCCAAACTTACCTTAGACACCAAATTGTTGAGCCAGAACCAATTGGGTTAGCCTACAATCCAGACTCTAACCTCTGAGCCTAATTAGGTCTTACTTGATCGTGACTCGATCTTGACCCAGACTTAATCCTATTAGGCTGGTCAATTTAAGCATTGTTGATCCCATCTAACCAACTCTTGATTCGGTTTGATCAACCGCTTAGACCTAATTGAGCTACCCAAGCTCCGAACCCAGTATTATGAATATGTCTTAGATCTAAAATTCTCAATTTTAGATCTAATTAATATTCCATAATCTTAATTTTTAATTAAGTAGGGTTCATAAATAAAATATGCACAATAAATCCTAGGATTTCAGGATCTAAGGTTTTGCAGAAAGTAAGTTTTGGATTTCTGATTAAGGACGAACGCGCAGCACCCCTACACATCATAAGAACATCCCATCGAATGGGAGGAGAGGGCCTTTAAATCCTTCTTCATTCTTATGACTGGATGGCTAAGAGGAACGTCTTAATCAGAAACATGTATACTACAAAATAGTTTTAGATCTATATCATATATCTCATATACAAATTAGATCTAATCATGGCATATTTTGCATACATCTCATGTATCAAATCATGCATATTTTTAGATCTAAATTATCTCATAATAATTTATAAAATTAGATTTAAATTAATTTTATCAAAATAAACTCTAATCTAGACAACTATGTAGAACTATTCTACAATTAGTCTAGACATGCATCAATCATATCTCATATGATGTTAAAATTAAATAATTTTTATTTGCTATTTTTTAGATATTATTATAATAATTATAATATCAAAAAATAATAAATAAATAGATCTAAAATATGATTTAATTAAATTAAATTATAAACATGTAAGACTATTCTATAGAACTATTCTATTTTAGAATTAGTCATGTATATTTTCTAATCTTAGATCCAAATCATTTAATTTTAATTTTTTTGATTTTAGATCTGATCATATCTCATATGACATCTAAAATTACTTACTTTTTGATTAAAATAAATTTTAAAATCAGATCTAAGCACTTCAGAACCTTGGCTCTGACAGCAGTTGAAGAAAAAATCCTGATTTTTTGGATCAGGTTTGTTCAGATCTGATCGGATCAAGAGATATATTATAATTTTTTTTTTGATCCAAATTAGATCTAAGATATTTCAAATCTAATTTTTATTATTTTAATAATTAAAATAAAATATAGATAAATTAAATCATATTTAATTTATCTTGATGTAGGGTAATCCTATTATCCGTTGATGATCCTGTAAGCAGCGGAAGGTTCTGGATCTAGCCATGCAAATGCCTGGCCTCTACCAGTATCCACTCAGACTAGATCTAAAAATTCTCTTCTTCTCTATCATGTCTCCAAAAATTAGATCTGAATCTGATTTAGAGGATCTTCAAAATAGTTTTCGAAGATCAGCAGTTGTCCTTTGCAGCAGCACAGCCTTCTAGCTTTCTATCGCCTTTCTCTCACCTAAATTGCACCAACTTAGATCCCAAACTTTTTTGAGCATGGAGAGGAGAGGGAGAATATGGACTTGGCATGGAGGAGGAGGAGAGGGGCAGCCTTGGGGCGTGGGGATTGTCTTCTCTCTTTGAGTTGGGTATAGGGTCTTATTTATAGACTATGTGTGATCCAACTCCTCTTCTTCCCAACCAAACACAATCCTTTGTAAAATCAAATCTAAATCTGATTGGTGGGAATAGAGTCCCTTGGATTCATCCTTAAATGGCACCAAAGATCAGTCAAAGTTGGTTCCTAGGAGGAGTCTAATCAGAATCCAAAAAGGAGATAGAGTCCCTGTCCAACAGAGACTCCTGGGCATCTCAAACTTGGGCGCACGCCACCCTTGGCATGCGCCCTCCTCCTTGCCAGCTTCTGACAGGGGGATAAGCCTCCACCAGCTCTTCAATAGGTGCATGACATGTGGCCAGAAGTCAATGGTCAATATTTAACCAGTCAAAGGTCAACTTTTGACCAAAGTCAAAGGACGAGAAATGGTAGGTGACCAAAAATGGCAGGTATTATCTTACAAAATAAGACAACCCTTCTCTAATCTAAACAGACTCCAATCAGACCAAGTGAAGGTCTTTGATCGAGCACAAACTCCTTTGACTCAGTCAGGATAACTATTTATGATAGTAAAAGAAGAACGTTAGGTTCAATCGAGTGCTAGCACGATTTCCTTGAACCTAGTTGAATCTTATTCAGATCAATTGAAATGGATCAGTTCAATTGATGATCACTAGATTCAAACCCTTATTTGTGTGATCCAGTTAGGTTTAGTTCTATATGGTAATGAGATATGTCATGATCTCTATCATCGACATCATCGAAACTCCTTTCAATGGATCAGAACTCTTCTGATTCGAACAGCTAGAATGATCGATCATCTAAATCATTCTAATTGCTCCCAAAATCCACCAGTGACACCTAGTAGTATATGGTGGCAACCCATCAGAGCTGAATGCAAACCTCTTGGTGCAGCTACCTATGTGATTAAGTTCTTCTATCTTGAGCTCCGATCAGATTAGGGTTAAGGTGAACTCATCAAACCCTAGTTTCTGTCATATGATGTAATCATTCGATTCAAGTCTGATGTAAAAATCTAAATAGAAACTCTTTCTATTATTTCACTCTACCATGGCCATGGGCTTTTGGACTTGATTCTCATGATCATCATAGGGCTGCTCCTCTACCATCCGAGGTAGATAGATTCCATCTTGATGCAATCCAGTTCCTACAATGAACATGCTATAGCCAACATACACCTCAGGGTTTCGAATGGCTAGGAGACCGAGTTATGGTATAGTCAAACTATAACACCCTCAAGGTGAACTATCGATGCACCTCAGATCAAAGAACCAGACACACCACTGCAGCATCGAGTCAGTCATTGATGAGAAGGTAGACTTCCTAATGACTACTCGAGGTGGTCACGCTCAGTGCCCTCATTCTCTAACAAGTATCTGTACTCTCGCTCCAGTGTCTCCACACCATAGACTCAAGACTCATCTACTAAAGAGAAGCGATTGTACACCAACCTTCCGGATCAATCACCATCCTCGTGATGATCCTATGGTCGGAAGCATTTTATGAGTTAATAATGATTATTCATATCTTAAATTTTTAACTCTTGAAAATATGAATTATCATTACCATTAACTTAAAGAATGTATCACAGACACTAAATACACATATATGATAGAAAATAATCCATTTTATTGATTATAGTCAAAATTATAATTTTGCCCCTAGAAGTGTATTATAAGTGTCAGTCAATTCTGACTTCTAGGACACATATATCTAACAAAAGCCTCATACTCGGCTATATTATTAGATATGTTGAAACTAAACCATAGAGCAAATTAGGTCACAACCCCATTCGAACTGGTAAGAATAGGCCCAGCTCTACTGCTTTTAGAATTGGAGGCACCATCGACAAGTAAGATCCACTGGGCGCCCATCGACCTTTTCTTCGGATGCCTCTAGGGTTGTTTTTCCTTCTCGAGAATGGTGTTCTTAGCAATGTAGTCCATAAGAACTTGAGCTGTCATAGCACATCGAGGCCAATATTTGACATCGAACTCACTTAGCTCGATCGCTTATTTCGCCATTCATCCCAAGGTGTTAGGACTCTACAAGATGGCTTTCAGTGGCCAATTGGTCAAGACCACCATCAAATGGGCTTGGAAGTAAGGTCAAAGTCACCAAGTCGAGGTGACAAGGGTGAGGTGTAGGGTTTGGTGTATAGGACAGAAGCATGAATTTCAAAGCAAATACTCTAAAATCATAAAATCAAATCTGAACCCTAGGACCATCTTATTAGAAATTAAATCATATAATATGCATTTATAATATTACATAGGGTTTTGGAACAAACCGCTAATTGCTAAATACTAACTTAACCCTGATCACCGATAGCAGTCCGTCAGGAGTTTCATCAGGTGCCCACATGTTCATTCTTCAACATTGATCCACACAGAAACTTGATCAAGCCACTATCATCTTTGATTAATTTAATTAAAATTTTTATAATAAGAATTTTAATTTATTTGGGCAGAATCTTCTTTAGCCTTTGTTGTTTCCCTCTTAGCCTATCATTTTCTTACTTTTTATTTTTCTTGTCTTCCTTTACTCTCTTTATAGGCCCTTATCCTAAAGTAGACCTTTTTTTCTTTAATAAAACATTGTCTTAACAAGGAAAGGAAGAGAGAAATTGGATAATTATGAAGAGGATGTTAGAAAGAAGGAGAGAATTCTGAATACCTTGGACTCTCGTAGTGCCCCCTATTTATAATTCACGTAGGGGTGTCTCAATGAATTTCTCATGCCCATTCACTAGGCTTATCTCATGCCTACCCAGCATCTCATGCCCTCTTTTAAATTTTGCTCCATATAGAATTACGTAAAATTATTTCGAAAAGGTGCCTTGAAGTAGAAGGACTTTTCGAAAAAAATTCTACGTAAGTTTTCACGAAGAGTCGCAAAACTTCAATATATGGTACCACTTATTCAATGATCTGGATCGAACACTTATCCAATGATCTGGATCAGAGGAAGAGGCCATCCAATGGCCTAAAAAATGTGCGCCATGTCAGACTAGGGGCGTGGGAATAATTGGCATGGAGAAGAGTCCCTAACCTCTTGGACTCTTAAGTCCAAGTGGCGCCAATTCAAGGAGGGTGGCAAGAGGCTACATCCTTATCCATTTTCAAAAAACAAATGGAGGTATATCACCTACAGAAGGACTCTTCTGCACCCCTATCTAAAGTCCACACCTTTTAGAAATTTTAATGTGAATTAAAATTGGATAAGGAAGGGCATTAATTCAAACTATGCGCTAAAGACTCCTAGCGCATAAAGCCTCTTCCATGCACCAAGAGAGAGATTCTCTGGCATGTGGAACTCTACTAAAAAGGTGCCCAATCCCTTGGTCAATCAGCCAAGGACCAACCCAATTAATAGCCAAAATTAATTTGACCAAAATTAGATCTAGTTAGCCCAAATTGGAATTCGATTCGAATCTAGATGCTAAGGTTTGCAACATGTGCTAGCATGTTCAACCTGCAGCAAACATGATCTAATCCAATTAGACTTTTGATCGATTTTCTTTGTGTGTGACCTATTAGGTTCTATATTTAGCTATCAGTGGATTCAGATGTAATTTAACTTAATTTGGTTAGAACTCAACCAAACCGATTTAGATCAAATTAAGCTGATCCGATTTGATCAATTAGAATACTTTCTAATTATTAATTAAATTAAACCTTTTAATTTGATTAAATCCATAAGACATGATTGACGTCTAGCAATGTATCATGTCTACCTAAAAGATATGAAATTTTGATGAACATGTTAAAAATATCCTTCAGTGGAAAGTTATTATGCAACAAAATCTTATGATTACTCTATATCCCGAATATGATTCTAGTTATGAAAATATGTCAAACCCCATATCATTTTCATATTTCTCTTAATCATACGATGATGAGTCAGTTAATGAAATATTAGAAACCATTTTTAATTTTTATCATGCTTTAATCAAAGACTTTTTGAATCATCATTTGATTGAAGCAAGTAGGATGCGATCTTCTCTTACTAGGAGTGATCGATTTCATGTTGACCTACTCACAACCTCCATATGCAATCCACCATATCCAGAACACCCCATACATGATTGAATAATGAATGAGTATAAACCAAAATATAGATTCACGTATACAAGATTCTATGATAGTCTCAAATCAAAGAATTACATGCACAACTTCCACTATAAGAACCATCTATTGACATGTAGATAAGACTCCATTGGATCAATTCAATAAACTTATTTTCTAATGAGTACCCATATCTTTGTATTAGTGTCATACATAAGTGATTGTGAGATCAATCACCCTCTCCATCGAGCATACAAGGGATGTACCAATCTTATCAAAAATATTGATCCCCAACTCAATATTCCATCGATCAAAAATATTTTAAATTAGGGTTTTAAGATTTTAGATCTCACTAGTATGATCTCATCATAATCCTAAAATCATAGCCTTAATTTATGAGGTTCATCATAATTTTAAAAAAATAATAATAATTAGCATGCAACATATGGTGAAATAAATAATTTTATTAATTTAAAAATATCATTACATGAGTTTGGAAGATAAAAGAATAGCCCATCAAAATATATATTTCGATTGAATTGTAGGGCATATTTCTTTCAATCTCCTACTTGTATTAAAGCCAATTATTTTTATATTTTAATCTCATACTATCGAGATGGAGATCAAACTGCTACTATGATAGAGCCTTAGTAAACGGGTCTATTATGTTGTTTTTTGTATCTACTCGTTCAATGACAACATATTATCTCTCAATTATTTCACGAATGAGATGAAAGCATCTCAGAATATGCTTGGATTTATGATGAGATCTTGGTTCCTTTGCTTGAGCAACTGCTCTAGTAATTATCACAGTAAAGTGGTATTGATTCTCAATCTCGAAAATAATATCCAATTTAGTGATGAACTTCATCCAAATAGCTTCCTTGGCGGCTTCACTTGCACCTATATATTCTGCCTCAGTGGTTGAGTCAGCTATAGTTAGCTACTTGATACACTTCCAACTCACTGCTCCACTATTCAGAGTAAAGATATATCCTAAAATGGATTTACTATCAACTGAATCTGATTGAAAACTAGAATCAGAATATACTTCTAGTTTAAGATCAGATCCACCATATACTAGAAAAATATCCTTAGTCCTTCTCAAGTACTTAGGAATATTTTTCATAGCTTTCTAATAATCCTCTCTTGGTTCAGACTGAAATCTATTAACTATGCCTAAGGCATAAGCAATATCAGGCCTGGTACATAATATTGTATACATTATCGATCCTACTGCCAAAGCATAAGGAATAGAACTCATTCTATTTCTCTCTTTAGGTGTCTTAGGAGACATCTTCTTAGAGAGATGTATGTCTTGACTCATGGGTAAGTAATCTCTTTAAATTCCATCCATGTTGAATCTTTTTAGCACTACGTCAATGTACCAAGATTGGGACAAGCCTAGCATCCTCTTAGATTTATCTCTGTAGATCTTTATACCAAGTATATAAGATGCTTCTCTCAAGTGTTTCATGAAAAATTTATTTGATAGCCATAATTTGATCGATTGCAATATTGGAATATCATTCCTAATGAAAAGTATGTTATATATAGAATCAACTATAGCACTCCCACTAGTCTTCTTGTACGCACAAGGTTCATCCACATTCTTAATGAAACCAAACTCTTTGACTGTAATATCAAAGCGGATGTTCCAACTTCTTGAAGTTTACTTTAATCCATAAATGGATCTCTTAAGCCTGCATACTTGATTTAAATTTTCACTTGAGATAAATTCTTCTGGCTATGACATGTAAACCTCCTCCTCAAGAAAACCATTATGAAAAGCGGTCTTCACATCCATTTACCATATTTTATAATCATGGTATGCTGCTATAGCAAGCATAATCCAAATAGATTTGAGCATGGCAACAGACGAGAATGTTTCATCACATCCTATTTTTGCCTGAAATCCTTAGCCACCAATCTGGCCTTATAGGTTTCAAATTGGCCATCCACTCCAATTTTTTTCTTATAGATCCATTTACACCCAATAGGGTTCACACCCTCTAATGCATCCACCAAAATCTATACTTTATCGGTGTACATGAAGTCTATCTCAGATTTCATGGCAGCCAGCCATTTGTCTGAGTCCTTACTCATGATAGCTTTAGTATAGGTCAGAGGTTCATCATTCTCAATGATTTGGGCTTCACTATTTTTAATAATGAGCCCTTACCTCATAGATGCATGTCGCACTCTATCAGACCTTCAGATAGGAGTTGTGTATTTAGGTTCTTCCCTACTTATGTATTCACTTGGTTAAGAAATTTTTATTTATTTTTCTTGAACTTCACTAAGTTCAATATTTCTCTCACTATCTTTTTCTAGGATAAACTCTTTCTCCATGAAAGTAACATGTCTACTTACAAACATCTTTTATTCAGTAGAGTGATAGAATAAATATACCATATTATCTCTAGAATATCGTATAAATAGACATCTATCTACTCTAGCATCTAGCTTATCTTTAAAAATTTTTTTGACATGTGCTAGACAACTCCATATCTTAAGATACTTAAGATTATGTTTCTTACCTCTCCATATCTCATATAGAGTGCTAGATAAAGACTTAGAAGGTACTCTATTCAAGATATATACTACGATCTCTAGGGCATGATTCCAAAAGAAAATAAGTAACTCTATGAAGCATATCATAGACCGTACCATATCAATAAGGTACGATTTCTCCTTTTGACTACACCATTTAACTGTGGTGTATAATAAGGGATCCATTCAGAAAGAATCTTTTTTACTTTAAGATAGTCTAGAAATTCACTGAATAAGTATTCTTCTCCTTGATCAGATCAAAAAATTTTAATATTATTTTTAGTTTGTTTCTCGACCATACTTTGATACTCTTTGAATTTATCAAAAGCTTTAAATTTATACTTCATAAGATACACATATCCAAATTTAGATAAATCATTAGTGAATGTTATAAAATAAGAGTATCCTCCTCTGACCTGAGTTGTCATAGGACCACATATATTTATATGTACAAGTCCTAATAACTCACTTATTCTTTCTTCATGTCCACTAAATGGAGTCTTGATCATTTCACTCATGAAACATGATTCACAAGTTCCTAATAATTCATGATCATAAGAATCAAAAAAATTTTCTTTGTATAACTTGTTAATCCTGATCTCACTAATATGACCAAGTCAATAATGCCAAAGTAAAGTATTATTTATTTTTCTCTCTTATGTTTTCTATTTTCATCAACATGAAAAATATTATCATTCAAATATAAAGTCAAAAGACTATTGTTAAAAATACCATAGCATATTATTTTATTAGAATATTTGATCAAGCAACATTACTCATTGTATCAAAATTATAATCTTATTTTAATAACAAGGGTATAGATACAATATTTCTAATAATCTTAGGCATATAATAATAATTTATCAATTTTAAGATCTTCCTAAAAAATAACTTTAAGATATTTGTTCCTACAACTTCCGCTTGGATGGACTCTCCTCCAACACTGTAGAGCTCGAAGTCATTCTTCTTCAAACTCCTACTGCAGCCCCTACAAAGATTTGTAGATGTGAAAATCACAGTCGGTATCCAATACCCATGAGTTTGAATTGGAAGAATTTAATGACAATATAGTATGTATCTCATACATATCTTTCGGTGCATTACTTGCACTAGTCTTTATAGTTGCAAGGTAAGCCTTGCAATTCCTTTTTCAATGATCTATTTTACCGCAGTGAAAATAGGTCATTTGTCTAGAGGCCTTCTTTTCCTTCTTCATCTTATTTATGCCACCTTTAGAATTCAACCTCCTCTTAGAATCTTTTTTGTCTATCTTCTTCTTGGAGATCCCATCTACAAGAAAAAGAGGAGCTTTATCCTTTTTGATATGGCTCTTTGCTATTTTGAATATATTTAATAGCTCAAGCATGGAAGTATTCAGTTTGTTCATGTGATAGTTCATGACAAACTGAGAAAATAATTCTGAAAGTGATTGCAGAATCAAATCCTAACTTAACTCTCCATTCATGATAAAATCTAATTGACCTAATCGAGTGATCAGATTAATTACCATCAGAACATGATCTTGCATAAATGAACCCTTTGCCACTTTGGCATGGAATAACTACTTAGATATCTCATATCTAGTAATATTACTCTATTCTCTATAAAGCTCTTTTAAATTGGGCAATATGGATTGAGTATCCATGCCATCATTCTGCCTCTATAATTCATTACTCATAGAGGCAAGTATGATGCACTTGATAGCAAGAGAATCATTTTGCCATATCTTGTATATGAACTTTTTTTTCTCTTTGGCATCTTCATCTAATGACTCAAGATCAGGGGCATCAAGAATATAGGAAAGTTTCTCTTGACTGGATACTATTTTTAAGTTTCTCAGTCAATTCATATAATTAAGACCGATCAACTTATTTGAATCCAATATATCATGCAGTGAAAGTAAAAAAGCTATTTAATATACATAATAAAAAATATTATGTAAGCAAATAACTGATGATAACATACACAATTAAATTACACTACAACAAAATCTATTTTTTGCGACGCAAAGTATTCATCGCAAATAATAAATTTCTATCACTAATAATTATTAGCGATGAAAATTTCATCACTAATTCTTCATTGCAAAAAAAGGAATCATAGATAATAATTAGCGATGAAAAGATCATTTTCATTGCTAATAAAAAATTTTATGATGAAAAAATTTTCACTAAAATTTTTTTATTGATTAAATTATTTACAATGAAAATTTTTACGATGAAAACCAAATATTTTTATCATAAATAAATTTTTTAGATAAAAAAATTATTAAAAATAAAAAATTTATTTATGATGAAAAATTTTCATCATAAATATAAAATTATTTATGATAATTTTTTTCCATCATAAATAAGTTATTTATTTTTGATGAAATATTTTCATCATAAATAATTACCTTATTTTTGATAAAAATTTTTCATCATAAATAAATCTTAATTATGATGAAAAAGTTTCATCATAAATAATTATGCATAAATTATTTTTAAAATTATAAATAAATATATTTTATATTTTTAATATATTTATAATTTATAAAATTAAAATAAAAATATTATAAATAACTTTGATCATTTCATCCATAATAAACTTTATCATTTTATTATATAAAAATATTTCATTATAGAAAGTATTTTTTGGTACATAAATATAAAAGATCTAAAGTAAAAGTAAAAATAAGAGAAAATAGGCTACCGACCATCAAGCATCGGTAATATTTAGAGAAGAATAATGGGTCGAAGGAGGGGAGTGCTCAGAGGAGTTCAAACTGACATGCTGCTACCTCATTGGCTATATCATTAGCTCTATCTACGCCATCCACTCCATCATCTGTGACTAGAATAGCTGATCTCGTCGATGTGTCCAGTCAACTCAGCAGTCTGTCTCTATATCTCTGTCAGTCAGGCATTGCAGGCAGCATGGATGCTAACCTTAGATGAGCATGAAGATGTAGGAGCTCTAATCTTATGCCCTAGCTCCCTAATATAACAAGGTCTCATACCAAGCATCTGATCACAGATCTCGTCATCTATGGATGCAGTCGAGCCCTTTGGGATAGGCTGAGATTTAATATCTATCATACAATCCTAAAAATTAAAGTTATAGTTATTTTAAGTTTGTACTAAAAATTAAAATACCAATGAAAAAAATAGTTGAAAAAACTTATGCAAAGCTCCTGGCTTCCGATCGTCCAATCTCCTAATCGTCACTGATGGATTCGCTGGTAGATCTCGATCCTACAAGAAAGCTCGCCACCCTCTACATCTCTCTATAATTTAAGAATAATTAATATATTTTTTAAATAATTAAAGAGTTAAAATATAAAAAATAAAAATTATTTATCATTTACTTCATATGGCGAGTGAATGGCCTTGAACCTCCATAATACGAAACTGTCTGTCTCGCTTGATTTGCAGCATTTTTGGCACATCAATTCTGTACAGTTAACATTCAAATTAATTAATAAATAACTAAATTTAAAAATAAATTATTAAATTATTAAATTCTAAATAAAAAATTACCTGATTATTACTATTATTAATATTATTATTACTATTATTATTATTGTTATTATTATTATGATTATTATTATTACTATTATTATTAGATTTATTTTTATTATTTATTAAAATTTAAAATATTTTTTTTTGAACACCATCGCGGCCCCCCTCCCTCTGCAACACCCTTTCGTCGCCCACCACCGATGCCCGCCCCCCACCCTCTACAGCACCCGTCCGCCGCCCACCACCAGTGCTCGTGGCCCCCCAACCCATATCGGCACCCCTTCATCGCTCACCATTGATGCCCGCAGCCTCCCAACCCATCTTGTCACCACCGCCCCATGGCCCCGCACCCCATGCGGCCCCCCACCCATGCAACTAGAGCCCACCCTCTGCACGGAACAACCTGTAGCCCCCAACTCGCGGTGCCATCACCACCGCTCAATGCCCCCCACCCGACGTTGCCCCCACCTCCTACAATCGATGCCCACCCTCCATGCCCCGCTGCCCACCATCGACCACCACACAAAAACACCTGCGGCCCCCCAAACGATCGAAAGAGAATCCAAAAAAATTGTTATCAATGATGGCAGTGGCAACGACAATAGTGGCAATAATGGCGACGACAACAACGGTGGCCCCAGTGACGACAACGATGATGATAGTGGGAGACCAGGTCGTCGGTCGGTGGAAGCCAAGGAGGAGGGGGAGAGAGAAGATGAGGGAGGGGGCAAGGGCGAGAGTGGGTTTCGATTGGGGTAGAGAGAAGACAAGGAGGTTTCGTGTGAACATAATGGGAGAGGATATTTAAAGATTTTTTAGTGATGAATTTTTAGTAATACAAATTTATCAGTAAAAGTATTATTAACGATGAAAAATAATTTTTCATCGCTAATAATTCCATTCAATTATTTTTCCAAAAACAAATTTCTCTCCAAAAATATTTAAAATATTTGGTAAAATTATTTACGATAGAAAATAAATTTCATCATAAATAACAATTATTAGCAATGATAATTTTTATTACAAATAATTTTTCATAACTAAATAATTTAAAAAATTAAAAAAATGAGTATATTTATGATAAAAATATTATATTATAAATAAATATTATTTATGATAAAAAAAATTTCATCATAAATAATTTTTGTATATAAATAATTTAAAAAATTTTAAAAAAGTTAAGAATATTTATAATGAAAATTATTCCATTGTAAATAAGTATTATTTATGATGAAAAATGAATTCTATTACAAATAAATATTATTTGCAATGAAAATTCATATTTCATCATAAATAATTATCCGGACATACAAAAATATAAATAATTAAAAAAGGTTAGATTTTTTATGATGAAAATTTTTATAAAAAAAAAATACGATGTGCATGGCCAATGCGATGGTGTTGAGTGGTGCAAGAGCTTCTACTATTAGCTAGCCCATAAGCAAATTTATTTATTTTTTATTTTTTAAAAATTTATATTTTTTAAAAAATTATTATTCTATAAATATTATATAATTTTAAAATTTATAGCCCATCTTTATCATTCATTATTTAAATAATTATCGTATAAGTATCATTACAAAAGATCACCTCGATCTAATAGTTTTAGCTTTGTTAATCGATATAATTTGATTTCAACGGTCATAAATGATCGCATGATGATCTAATAGATAGAAACTATTGATTGATCTAAAAACTTACAATGATAATTTTTATGATATTTATAGTATAATATCAAAATTTTACTTTATTTGAATATCATTATTATAGTCAATTTAGTATGAGATGATTTCGATCATTAAATAGAAAAGAGTGATCAAATGGTCAAACGACGTTCGATTAAGATGATTTTTTAGATAAATGATCTTTGATACTACTTAGATCATTTATACAGTGGGGATCATAAAATTTAAACTATACATATGTGAACGATCGAAAACTACATGTCTTTTGATACTTATTCTTAAGGTCCTAAAGTAATTATACTTGTATTTTTATAAGATCTGCTTAATATAGATGGTTCATATATATATGATTTAAATTTTATGATCACCACTATATAAATAATAAAAATAGTAGCAAAGATCATTTATCTAAATAATCATCTTAATTGGATACTATTTGACTTTTTGATCACTCAATTTTTATTTAACGGTCTAAATCATTCCATACTAAATTGATCATAATAATGATATCCAATTAAAATAAAATTTTGATAGTATACTATAAATATCATAAAGATTGTTATTGCAAAATTTTAAATTCATCGATGATTTCTATCTATCAGATCATCATGCGGTCGTTTGCGACCATCGAAATTAAATTTTATCGATTTATATAGCTAGAGTTATCAGATCGAGACAATATTTTGTGACAATACTCACATGATAATTATGTAAATAATGATTGATGAAGATGGATTTTAAATTTTAAAATTATGTAACATTCAGAAAAAAAATAAAAATATTTTTTAAAAAATATTATTTTTAAAAAAAAATTAAAAAATATATTAATTTATTTATAGGTTAGCTAATAGTGGATGTGCTCACAACCCTCAACTTGATCACATTGGTCATGCACAGCACATCTTTGCCCCTTTTTTTAAAATAGTCCATATTTTTTTATTTTTTAAATTTAAAATTTTGGTTAGATTATTTATGATGAAGATATTCCATTATAAATAATTAATTATTTGTAATGTAAATCATATTTCTATCATAAATAATTGATTATTTATGATGTGAATTTTTTATCATAAATAATCTGATATTTTTTAATTTTTTAAGTAATTTATTTTGTTTAGATTATTTATGATGAAAATATTACATCATAAATAATCTATTATTTATGATGAAAATAAGATTTGCATTATAAATAATTAATTATTTATGATGAAATATCTCCATTATAAATAATCTAGTATTTTTAAATTTTTAAATAATTTATTTTTATAGATTACTTGCAACAAAGATATTCCATCATAAATAATTGATTATTTATAATGTAAATCCTATTTTCATTATAAATAATCAATTATTTATGATGTAATATTTTCACCATAAATAATTTGATATTTTTAATTTTTTAAGTAATTTATTTTGTTCAGATAATTTATGATGGAAATGTTATATTGTAAATAATTGATTATTTATGATAAAAAAATTACATCAAAAATAATAAATTATTTATGATAAAAAATTTCCATCATAAATAATCTAGTATTTTTTAATTTTTTAAATAATTTATTTTTGTAGATTATTTATGATGGAGATATTTCATCATAAATAATTAATTATTTATGATGCAAATTCTATTTATATCATAAATAATCAATTATTTGCAACATAATTTTTTTATCATAAATAATTTGATATTTTTTAATTTTTAAATAATTTATTTTATTTAGATTATTTATGATGAAAATATTATTTTATAAATAATCTATTATTTATGATAGAAATAGGATTTGTGTCATAAATAATTAATTATATATAATGAAATATTTATGTCATTAATAATCTAATATTTTTTAATTTTTTAAATAATTTATTTTTATAGATTATTTATGATGGAGATATTTCATCATAAATAATTAATTATTTATGATGCAAATCCTATTTTCATCATAAATAATTGATTATTTATGATGTAAATTTTTATCATTAATAATCTGATATTTTTTTAATTTTTAAGTAATTTATTTTGATCAGATTATTTTACGATGAAAAGTTTTCAATATAAATAATCAATATTTATGATGAAAACTAATTTTTCATCATAAATAATTAATTATTTATAATAAAAAATATTTTACATCATAAATAGTCTTTATTTGCAATAGAATTTTTTTCCATCGTAAATACTTTTATTTATAATAAATTTTTTTCATCATAAATAATTTCGTCATAAAAGATCTATTTTCTTATAGTGTTAGGATTTTAATTTAATTATGTCACCCACTAGTTTATCGAATATCATTCCTCTCTACTATAATAATCAAATGGTTTTCTTAGTAGGATTGAGATCCTAATTTCTTATAAAAGATCTTATGGTTGCACAATAAATCTTTTATAAGTTCAAAGGTAGAAAACTCTTTTCTATTGCATCTTATACAATTTTCAATATAATCATGATCTCTAAAATATTAATAGCCTTATGTTAGCATAACAAACTATAATATTTTAGTTAAATAGGACTATTACAGTCAAAGTAGAATATAGCTACTCTTATGGTTACACAATAAAGCAGTATATCTAAAATATTGTAAGCATCTCAATGCACTAGAATAATATTACATCAGTCCCCATAATAGATCTTATGGTTGCACAACAAACCTAATATGGTTTATGATATAATAATGAATTAACATGAAGGAAGGTCTTAATGTAGTGAATATAACTCTAAGCATACTAATCAAGAATTAAATTAATCTAATCAGTCAGGTAAGTAGGAGAGAGGTGGGGGTCCCTCCGTTGCTTTTCTTAGACATCAATAAATTAGCTAGGTCAGATAACGAAACTAATTATAAACCACGTTCTCTTTACTAATCATGAATCACTTTCCTAGATACTGATCGATCAATTGACATCCAGACTGGTTCAGCTATGGGTTAATTACACTACAACTTAATATAATTTTATAGAGGGCTATAACTGATCTCTATGCACATTTTAATCAAAACATATTATATACATGAATTGATCATATCAATCATGACATACAATTTCATTCATACAAATTTATGTTAGTATGTAATATCATTCTAGGATAACCATCATCACATAATGGACATTCGCCATTATGCCAGGACAACCTTACAGAACGATATACATCATAATCTAATTATGATTAATTAAATATGATCATATTATATTAATAACAAGCTAATCAAATCAAACATGATCATATCATATTTACAATATTGCCATTAATTTATAAGCATAACAATATATAATTAACCTAAAAAGGTTTGCTCTGATACCGCTATAGGGTTTAGTATACGGGAAGGAAGCATGGATTTTAAAGCAAATACTATGAGATCATAAAATTAAATCCGAATCCTAGGACCATCTTATTAGAATTTAAATCATATAGTATGAATTTGTAATATAACATAGGATATTGGAACATACCTCTGATCGCTAAATCCAAATTTGACCCTGATCGTCAGTAGTAGTCTGTCAGGAGTTCCACCAGGTGTCCATGTGTTCACCCTCTAATGTTGATCTATACAAGAACTTGATCAAACCACTAGCACCTTTAATTAGTTTAATTAAAATTCTTATAATAAGAACTTTAATTTATTTGGACAGAATCTTCTTTAGCCTTTGTTGTCTCTCTCTTAGCCTATCCTTTCCTTACTTTCTATTCTTCTTGTCTTTCTTTACTCTCTTCCTAAGCCCTTGTCCTAAAGTAGACCTTTTGTTCTTTAATAGGACTTTATCTTAACAAGAAAAGGAAGAGAGAAATTGGACAATTATGGAGAGGATGTTAGAAAGAAGGAGAGAATTCTGAATACCTTGGACTCTCGGAGTGCCCCTTATTTATAATTCACGTAGGGGTGTCTCAATGAATTTCTCACACCCATTCACTGGGCTTATCTCATGCCTACTCAACATTTCATGGCCCCTTCTAAATTTTGCACCACGTGGAGTTACGTAAAATTATTCTGAAAAGGTGCCTTAAAGCAGAAGGACTCTTCGAAAAAAAATTCTACATAAGTTTTCACGAAGAGTCACAAAACTTCAATATATGGCACCACTTATCCAATGATTTGGATCAAAGGAAGAGGCCATCCAATGGCCTAAAAATTGTGTGCCATGTCAGACTAGGGGCGTGGGAATAATTGGCATGGAGAAGAGTACCTAACCACTTGGACTCTTAAGTCCAAGTGGCGCCAATTCAAGTAGGGTGGCAAGAGGCTACATCCTTATCCATTTTCAAAAAACAAACAGAGGTATATCACCTACAGAAGGACTCTTCTAGGCCCCCATCTGAAGTCCACATCTCTTAAAAATTTTTACGTGAACTAAAATTAGATAAGGAAGGGCGCTAATTCAAACTATGCGCTAAAGACTCTTATAGCGCATAAAGCCTCTTTCATGCACCACAAGAGAGACTCTCTAGTACATTGAAATTTGGTAAAAAGGTGCCCAATCCCTTGGTCAACCAGCCAAAGGTCAATCCAATTAATAGCCAAAATTGATTTGACCAAAGTTAGATCTAATTAGGCCAAATTAGAACTTGATTCGAATCTAGATGCTAGGGTTTGTAACATGTGCTAGCATGTTTAACCTACAAACATGATCTAATTCAATTGGACTCTTGATCAGTTTTCTTTACATGTGATCCATTGGGTTTCACATTTAGCTAGCAGTGGATCCGAATGCAATTTAACCTAATTTGGTTAGAACTCAATCAAACCGATTTAGATCAAATTGAGCTAATCCAATTTGATTAATTAGAATACTTTCTAATTATTGATTAAATTAAACTCTTTAATTTGATTGAACCCACAAGACATCATTGACGTCTAGCAATATATCATGTCTATCCGAAAGATATAAAATTTTGATAGAAATATTAAAAATATCTTTCAGTGGAAAGTTACCGTGCAATAGGATCCTACGATCATCCTGCATCCCGAATAGGATTTTGATTATGAAAATATGTCAAACTTAATATCATATTCATATTTCTCTCAATCATATGATAATGATTCAATTAATAAAATATTAAAAATTATTTTTAATTTTTTATTATATTTTGATCAAAGACTTTCTGAATCATCATTTATTGAAGCAAGTAGGGTGTGATCTTCTCTTACTATGAGTGATTGATTCTATGTTGACCTACTCACAATCTTCATATAAAATCCACCATATCTAGAATATCCCGTATATAACTGAGTCATGAACGAGTATGAACCAAAATATGGATTCATATATATAAGATTCTATGGTAGTCTCAGATCAAAGGATTACATGCACAACTCTCACTATGAGAATAATCTATTGACATGTAGATAAGACTCTATTTGATATTTTTAAGTTGGATCAATTCAGTAAACTTATTCTCTAGTGAGCACCTATATTCTTATATTAGTGTCATATACAAGTGATTGTGAGATCAATCATCCTCTCTATCGAGTATACAATGGATGTGCTAGTCTTACTAGAAACATTGATTTTCAACTCAATATTTCATTGACCAAAAATATTTTAAATTAAAATTTTAAGATTTTAGATCTCACTGGTATGATCTTATCATAATTCTTAAATCATAGCCCTAACTTATGAGTAATCTTAAAAAATAATAATAATTAAAATATAGCATATGATGAAATAAATATCTTTATTGATTTGAAAATGTTATTACATGAGTTTGGAAGATAAAAGAATAACCCATCAAAATACATATTTTGATTGGCTTGTAGGGCATATTCCTTTCATGAGGATAGTCTTTTCCAATCTAAAATACTTGATCTTAGCATCTCGCAGCACTTTTCTGATATAGTAAATTAGCTTCTGGACCTTCCCTTCCTCTCGGATTAGCACTGAACTCACTACAAAAGGTAACATAGCTAAATATAGGGACAGGATTTTGCCTACATCCAGTTTGGATAGCAGCGGTGGTGACCCAAGGTAGCTCCTGAGGTCCTTAACTACAACTTGACACTCCTCCGTCCACTCGAAGTCCATAGCTTGGCATAGAATTTTGAAGAAAGGGAGGCATCTTTTAGCTGACTTAGAGATGAATTAACTGAGAGCGGTTATTCTCCTTGTGAGGTGCTGAATGTCTATCTAGGTTTACCTTGATTCCACACTACATCACCATGAATCCCATAAATTTATCCAAAATGACTCCAAAGGTATACTTTGTAGGATTAAACTTCATCTAGGGACACTTTAGTTCTCCAAAGGCCTTTTTTAGGTTAGCTATACGCTGATCTGCTTTGGTACTATTTACCAACATATCTTCTACATATACCTCCATATTATGGCCAATCTGATTTTTTAATACCTTGTTAATGAGGCACTGATACATTGCACCTATATTTTTTAATCTAAACATCATTACTTTATAACATGCAAATCATTATCGATGATGAATATCATCTTTTCCTCATCCTTTGGTACCACCTCGATCTGTTTATATTCAGAGAAGGCATCCATAAAGCTTAAGAGCTTGTGTCCTAAAATGGCATCCATGAGTTGATCAATCTATGGTAGCAGAAAGCTATCTTTTGGATGAGTTTTATTAAAGTGGATCGGTATAGTCGATGCATATCCTCCTACCATTAGCCTTCTTCACCATCACCACATTTGCCGACCAATTAGGATGCTAAACTTCTCGGATGAAACCCATCGTCATGAGTTTGTCCACCTCCTCATCCACCACCCACTATTAATCCAATGCAAAGCTCCTTTCTTCTACTAGATTGGGTGATGTCCAGTATCACTGCTTAACCTATGAACAATAATTTCAGGAGGAATATCTAGCATGTCAGATGCTAAGTAGAGGAAGATGTTCGAGTTCATCCCTAAGAACTATAGTAAGTAGGCTCATAGGTCAGTTGGCAATATTGTTCCAACTTGGATTGTCCTGGTGGTGTCCTTGTCTCAAAGCAGCACAGACTCTAGTTGCTCCGCTAGCTTATCTTGGGCCTCCTTAAGCTCTTCTTGGGCCTTCTTAAGCTTTTTCCGATGGTCAAGATTCTTTATTGGTAGAAACTCTATAGGCTTCTTTCCTTTTACTAAAGCCATAAAGCGCTGACGGGCTAGGATCTAATCTTCTCGAATCTCACTGATCCCATTCTTCATCAAGAATCTCACCAAGAGATGGTAAATGGATACTATCATCTGGAGCATGTTAAGCCCAGACCAGCCAATAATAGCATTGTAGGCGGATGGAACTTGGACCATCAAAATGGTTAGCTACATGGTAGTTTACCAAGGCTCCTATCCCACCATAATAGGTAGCATTAGTTCTCTCTCAACCAAGATGGAGTCCTCTGAGAACCCAAGGAGGAGAGTATTGACTATTCTTAGCTGGTTAGTTGATAGTTTCATTCTTTGAAAAGCATCATAAAATAAGACATCAACTGAGGTTACATTATCGATGAGAATTCTTTTTATATCATAATTTACTATTATCATGGACAGGATGATGGCATCATCATGAAGTGTTTAAACTCCTTGAATATCCTTATCAAAAAAAGAAATTATATTGCCCATCCATTGTCTCTTCAACAACCAGTTCTCAACCAAGCCATCTACCCCCTATCCCTAGTAAATCATGAGATCATTTTGATTATGCTAGCTATCAGATGATTACTATTGTTTTCCTCCTCAAGTTGGCACTTAGGTAGCTGCTCGATCATCTGATCTTCTCATTATTGAACATACTTCCCGAGATACCCCCTTTGAATCAGGCTTCGATCTCATCCTTAAGATAGTGGCACTCCTCGATGTCATGATGAAAATCATAATAGAATTGGCAGAACTTATTCTAGTTCCTTCTCATCAATCAGGCTTTCATCGACTTTGGCTAATGAAGATATTTTTCTCCTCTGATCTCTATGAGAATCCAAGATTAAGGTGCAGATAGGGGTTGTATGAGTCAAACTGACGAGGCAGGCTTCTCTGGTTCAGGTTCTTTAGCTAGTGGGAGGACTCGAGTTCACCTTTGGGTCCCTAGGGCTCCTGTCGAGGGTGCTTTTTGCTTTCTTCCTTCTTATTTTCCTAAGCATGCATGTACTTTCAAGAGCAGGTGAGGAGGTTGGCATATTCCTTCAATAAGCTCTTGTTGAGGGAGAAGAAAAGGTGGTTGTGATGCAGGACAACCTAAAAAAAAAAAGAAAAGACCAAGCTTCCTTCCGTTCATCAATAATAAATCACGTCCGATCGTGGTACATTATTCTCATGACAGATAGTATAGTTGCCTATACTTTGCTCAGGAGGTATGACTGATTGACACAAGACCAAAGCACGATCAATCTAAATGATGTAGATGAATATCATTTTAGAGATCAGTAAACAACTAGCAATAATAAAGTAAATAAATAGATAGCAAAAATTAAACATGCTCATGAATAAATATAAAAAATATATATAAATGAAATGAAGGATACCAAAAAATTAAGCCTGCAAAAAAATCTAAAAAAATAAGAAGAATTCGGATCATGGTATTAAGAAACTATCATGATTAGGACTCTTAATCTTTTAACAAAATAGATCTATCGATAAATAACTGGATCTTTACCAACATCGAATCAAAAAATATATATATAAAAAAATCAAAGATCAATTAAGAAGGAACGAAGGTCCTTATCAATGTTTGATCTATAAAATAATATATCACTCTTTCTCTCTCAGCATGATAGATGAAAATCTTGAAAAAGATAGATCTTTTCTTGATGAAATAGGCTTATATAGGTAGATGGTGAAGACGAATCAAGATCGTAGGAATGCTGGATCTCAAGTAGATGAAGGTTAAAGAGATAGAAAAAAAAAAAGGTGAGCCTCATACCTTCCCCTCGTGGGATGATTTTGGATCTTACACCCTCTCCATCTTGGAGCGATTGACTCAAATATTTATGGATAAATCATTCATGCATTCATTGTCTCATTCATGAAAGATACATGGGTTTATATAGAATCCTAGGGGTCCTATTTCTTTAGAAATCCTATTCTCTTTATAAGAAACAAATCAACCCTCCCAATAAAAAAGTAAAATATTATGTATGATTTTCAAATACAATAATATATCATATCTATCTTTTATAGAACCATGGGAAAGAAATCAATTTTTTAACAAAATAAGTAAGAAATCAAGAACTCTTAAGAAATCTTAGGAAAGAAAAGAAACTCCATGTGGGTGCTTGATGCTTGGCACAACTTGGCCTGAGGATCCTTAGAAATGGCATATGCTAGTGTGTGTATTTTCTCCTTGGGCATGTAGAGGGCGGTGGCTCCAAAGATGACGTGGACCAAGCTAGCTTCTTTATGATGGTCTCTTTCTAAATAAGACTCTAATCCAATATAAATCTAAGTATGGTCCTATGGATCCAAAACTAAATGCATCAAAACAACTAATTGACTAAATCAAAAGAACTAAAACTAAATAACTGAAGTAGAGTTAATCTAATATGACTTCTTCAATTCAAATAGAATCTAAATTATATCGCCGACTTCTAGTGGCTTTAGTGTCCGCACCAATTTTCTTGGGGTGGGGAGAACTCGATCCTATCGAGTGGAGGTAGATTTCGCTCTGATGATGCTCAAGCAAATCGGGATCAATATGCTGCAGCTCTTCTTGAGTGATCCAGGTATCTTCAAATTTCGATCAACCTCGTCATCTAACTAAATACTACTGATAGCCTCGACTTCAGGTGGAAATGATCGACTCATCCAAAATTCTCTTAATCTGATCATGCTTTGATATTTTGACTGGTAAACACTCTGAAATAGGCTTTCTCTTAAAGGTTGGTTCAAGCTCAAATGTCTCACTAGGTATCCAAGTTGGCTCTTTATAGGCGACAAGATCTGCAACGTTAAAAGTAGAGCTAATTCCAAAATCAGAAGGTAAATCTACAACATACATATTTGGTCTGATCTTCTTTAAAATCTTAAATGGACCTACTCCTCGAGCACGTAACTTTTTGATGGTTACTGATGAAAATCATTCAGACCTCATTCGAACCATCACATAGTCTCTTTCCACAAACTCTTGGGCACGTCGATGAGAATCTACATTCTATTTATAAATTTTATTATTAATACTAATTTTTTTACTAATCTCTTTATATAGACTCTTGACATGCTGTGCAAATGACTCTACAGATTCAAAAATTCTACCATGCATGGATGGTGGGATAAGGTCTATTGATTTTCTAGGTTGATATCTATGAACTACTTAAAAAGGACTCATATCAATAGACCTATTAACAGAGCTATTATATGCAAATTCAACTCGAGGCAATAAAAGATCCTAGTTATCCATATGTTCTCCAATCAAGCAACGCAACAAATTTTCAAGACTCATATTGACCACTTCAATTTGACCATCTGTTTGTAGGTAAAAAGTAAAAAAAAATTAATTTTATGCCTATAAGGTGCCATAGAATTTTTCAAAAGTAGCTCATGAATCTAACATCCTTATCAGACATAATGGTTTTGGACAATTCATGCAATTTAACAATCTTGTCAAAGTATATTCTTGCAATTTTCGAAGCATCTGACATTTAGCAATAGGACAAAAGTTGGATCATTTTTGAAAATCTATCTACAACCATTAGAACAGAATCATACTTTCTAACTATCTTAGATAAGTCTAAAATAAGATCCATGCTAACATCTTGCCAAGGACGGTCTAGAACAGGCAAGGGCGTGTATAGGTCGGTGTTCTATTTTCTCTGCTTGGCCATGGCACATATTCTATATTAGACAATAATTTGAGCGACATCTCTTTTTAGGCTTGGCCAAAAGAACTAAAATTCTACCAATTCTATGATTTTATTCCTACCAAAGTATCCAACTAATCCTCCAGCATGTAGTTTTCAAACTAGAAAATCTATTGAAAATATACGAAAAAGACGCAGCCTAGCTCCTCTAAACAAGTAACCATCCTAAATGGTATATTTACTGTATTCTCTAGATAGTCCTTTTTGTAAAGTGGTAAGTATACTGTCAAAATCTAGACATTCCTCATAATCTTTTTTTAATCATTTCAAAACCAACAACCTCTATACTAACGGTGGATAATAAAGTATGACGATGACTCAGGGCACTACCAGTGAGATTCTCTACACCCGCACGGTATGTTAAAATAAAAGTATAAGCTTGTAAAAACTTGACCCACCTACTATGTCTATGATTCAGCTTCTTTTAGAAATTTAGAAATCGGAGGGCTTCATAGTTTGAGTACAAAATAAATTCTTGCGGTAGTAGGTAATGTCTTCAGTATCTTAGGGCTTGGACTACTGCATAAAGCTCTTTATCATAGGTAGAATACTTTAGTTTAGAATCGTTAAGTTTTTTGCTAAAGTATGCTATCAGATGACATTCTTGACTAAGGACACCACCAATTCCAACTCCTAATGTATCACATGCTACTTCAAAAACCTTGGAAAAATCTGATAAACATAAAACTAGGGCATGGGTCATTTTATCCTTAATATCCAGAAAGGCTGTATTGGCTACCTTAGTCCATTCAAAATCTTCCTTAGTCCATTCAAAATCTTCCTTTCTAATATAGTCAGTGATGGGAGTGGCTATGGTGCTAAATCTTTTTATGAATCTACAATAAAAGATTGCTAATCCATAAAAACTTCGCACATCATGCACACTCTTGGGTACCAACCACTCAACTATTGCTCTAATCTTTTTAAGATCGACAGACACACCATCAGGGGTAACAATAAAACTTAAAAAGATGACATGGTTTATCATGAAAGTACATTTTTTAGGATTAGAATACAGACTTTCTACTTTGAGAACTTGGCATACTTTTCGAAGATGATCTAAATGATCCTCTCTAGTTTAATTATAGATCAAAATGTCATCAAACTATATGACTACAAACTCTCCTATAAACGATCGTAGTACTTGGATCATTAATCTCATGAAAGTACTAAAGGCATTGGATAACCCAAATGGCATCACTATCCACTCATATAAATCTTCTTTCATCTTAAAAATAGTTTCTACTCATCTTTCGATCTAATTCTTACTTGATGGTAACACTTTTGAGATCAATTTTAGAGAAAATAGTAGCTCTGACCATAATATCTTGCATGTCATCTAACCTAGGGATGAAAAAATGGTACTTAATGGTGATCTTATTAATGGCATTACTATCTATGCACATTTTTCATGTACATCCTTCTTTGAAGTCAATAGTGCAGAAATTGCGCAAGGACTAAAACTTTTTCTCATGAATTCTTTTTTCATCAGCTCTTCAACTTGCCTTTGCAGCTCGACGTGCTCAATAGGATTCAACTTATAATGGGGCAAATTGGATAGGATAGATGCCGGTACCAGATCAATGGCATGCTGAATGTTTCTCATGGGCGGTAAATGATCTAAGAGATCCTTAGAGAAGACATCATGGAATTCACTAAGAATGCAGACTACTTTCTTAGGATGATCTACCTTAGGATCCTCAAGAATTTCTCTCGCAGCAAGCATCCAAACTGGTGATCCTTTACTCATGGTCATCTCTAATTTCTTAGCACCTATCATATGGAGGTTTTTTTTTTTGATGTTTTCTTTTGATCCATCGTTTATTTTTCTATTGGTAGCCTTAGGTGGGAAAGGATTGATCGTGATCTTCTTACCCTTATGAGTGAAACTATAGGAGTTGGTTCAATCATAAATTGGAACATTATCATCAAATAGCTAAGGCCGATCTAATATGATACTTCCGACTTTCATGGGTAAGACATCACACCAAATATGATCCTGATAAGAATGGAGCTGAATGGAAACATGGCATCTAAGTTTAATAAAAATAAAAGAAGAGTCTATCCAAGACATATGGTATGGACTGGGATGATATACAGAAGCTAATCCTAATTGCTTAACTATATCGGTGGAGATGGCGTTGATACAGCTATCGCTATCAATGATCATCTTAAATATTTTATCGTTAAATTTTATAAAGATATGGAAAATAGAGGTTCTATGCCAGTCTTCACTCTTCTTAGTCTGTGCTAGAACATACCTAATGACTCCAAGCCTAAGGTCTGACTCTGGTGCAACAAAATCTAGGATGTCCTCAGTATTCTCAAATTGCTCGGCTAAGTCTGGATTAGTTTCATAAACTTTCTCAATATATTCTAGAATTTTCTCTTCTAATTCTTTCATAAATAAAGATCAGTTAGGGAATTATGCAGTAAAATGACCATAACCATGGTACTTGAAATAATGAGATTGAAAACTACTTTTCTTAGATAACTCTCCTACAACTCTTTTTTCTTTATCTTCTTTTCTCATAATAGGATTTGTAGGTGGTGGTCAATTACTAGGAGTCTAGTTAATATTGGGTCTCGATCTAGAAGGGGTTACTCGGCTAGGTTCAAGATGATGGATAGTCGAATACCTAAAAAATCTCAAAATTTAGGGTAAGTTGATAAGCTTGTTCTAATGTGGTTACCTCTCGCAAAAATAGTTCATGCTGGATATCCTCTCGTAATCCAGCTCTAAATCTAGATAAGGTAACAATCCTATCTTCGGTTACTCCATATCTCATGAGGTACTCATCAAATCTCGTGATGTACTCTGTGATTGATCTATTTTCTTGAGTAAGTCTCTGTTACTAATCTAAAAGTCTTTGTTGATAGGAGGTGAGGAGGTATTTTTTTCTAAGTTTCTCCTTTATTTCATCCCAGATTTCTATCAGATCTTATCTTCTTTAGTTGAGAAGATGCTCAACATTTTTTCAATAAAGTCGGGCTTGCCTAACCAACTTCATCCTAGCAAATCTAACTCTCCTTGCTTTAGATATTTCGTACCATCCAAAATAGTGATTTATACCCAATTTTCAATCTAAGTACTCTCTCATATCTAGACAACCATCAAAACTTGGGGCTTCGATCTTCACATTCCTAAGGACATGCTCATCCTGGTCGAACTGGTTATGTTATGGGCATGCTGCTATAGATCGATCTCGATCTAGATTCCTTTTTCTCTATCCTATAGGCGATTGGGGAGACTCAGATTCAGGTTGTCTTTTTCTAGCTTCTTCTAGTACTCCTATTCTTTCACTCATGATTTTCATAAAATCTTTTATGTTATCAAACTTCTCAATCAAGGCATTAATGATGGCTGCTGTATTGGAATCCATATTGGTACTAGGTGGAAAAGTAGGTCGTTGGTACTGGGTACCTGATCTAGTGGTCATGCAAGTTCAGGATGCAAGAATAAGATGTAGTAAAAAAAATAAAAAATAAAAAATAAAAAAATACTAAAAAATAAATTATAAAATTTAAAATATAAAAATTTAACTTGCAGAAATTTAAATTGTAGAATTTAAACTAAAGCTCTAACCAATCCGACTCTGATACCAAATTGATGCAGGACCATCTAAAAAAAAATAAAAGACCAAGCTTTTTTTCATTCATCAATAACAAATCACATCCGACCATAGCACATTATTCTCAGGACAAACAATATAGTTGCCTATACTTTGCTCAGAAGGCATGACTGATTGATATGGGATCAAAGTACGATCAATCTAAATGATGCGGATGAATGTCATTTTAGAGATTAGTAAATAACTAGTAATAATAAAGTAAATAAATAGATAGTAGAAATTAAACATGCTTATGAATAAATATAAAAAAAAATATAAATGGAATGAAGGATAGCAAGAAATTAAGCTTACAAAAAAATCTAAAAAGATAAGAAGAATTTGGATCATGATAGTTAAGAAACTATCCTGATTAGGGCTCTTAATCTTTTAACCAAGCAGATATATCGATAAAGAACTGGATCTTTATCAACATCAGATCTAAAAAAAAAAGTAAAAAAATCAAAAATTAATTGAGAAGAAATGAAAATCCTTGTCAACGTTTGATCTGTAGAATAATATATCACTCTTTCTCTCTTAGTATGATAGATGAAAATCTTGAAGGAGATAGATCTTCTCTTGGTGGAATAGGCTTATGTAAGTAGATGATAAAAATGAATTAGGATTGTAGGAATGCTAGATCTCAAGTAGATGAATGTTGAAAAGAGAAAAAAATGGGCCTCACACCCTCTCCTCGCGGGGCGATTTTGGATCTCACACCCTCTTCCTCTCGAAGCAATTGACACAAGTATTTATGGGTAAAATCATTCATGCATTTATTGTCTCATTCATAAAAGATACATGGGTTTATATAGGACCCTGGGGGTTCTATTTCTTTAGGAATCATATTTTAATTATAAGGAAGAAATCAACCCTTCCAACCAAAAAAGAAAATATTATGTATGATTTTTAAATATAATAATATATCATATCTATCTTTTATAGAATCATAAGAAAGAAATCAGCCTTTCAACAAAATAAGTAATGAATCAAGAACTCTTAAAGAATCTTAGGAAAGAAAAAAACTCCATGTAGGCGCTTGATGCTTGGCATAACTTGGCATGAGGATTCTTGGGCATGGCACATGCTGGCATGTGTATTTTTCTCTAAGCGTGTGGAGGACGGTGGCTCCAAAGATGATGTGGACCAAGCTTGCTTCTTTATGATGGTCTCTTTCCAAATAAGGCTTTAATCCAATACAAATCAAGTATGGTCTTATGGATCCAAAACTAAATACATCAAAAGAACTAATTGACTAAATCAAAAGAATTGAAACTAAATAACTGAAGTAGAGTTAATCTAATATGGCTTCTTCAATCTTAATTGAATCTAAATTATGTCATCGGCTTCTGGTGGCTCTGATGTCCGCACTAGGTTACTTCGAAAGCCCCCCTTCAAAGTGATCATCCAGCATGGCCGTGTTGAAGTGGGCTAAGAAGTTTATGCAGCAACTTCCCATCTTTTTGTTGGATGGAGAAGAGATTATTGGAGTTCATGATCAGTCAGGGGTAGTTGCTAGCAAACTGCACAACGAATTGCCTACTAAGTTGTTCAAACGAGTGGATGGTTCCTAGTTAGAGTCTAAAGTACCATGCTCATACCATGACTTCCTGAGCATGATAGGGAAAGTAAGGTAGTGGAGGACATCTAAGGCCTCTTGAAACATTATGAGGGCTCGATAGCCCTCGAGGTGGTCTAATAGATCTGAAGACCCATCAAATGGTTCCACCAATAGCATCTTGAATTGAGTTGGATCAATTCCTTCAATATTCTTTGGAAGGAAGGTGGGTGCACACTAAAGCTAAGGGCGCCATCGTGCTTCCGTTCCCCTACTTGATATAACTTATACTATAAGAATCTAGACAATTAGCGATGGCTAACTACCATTGCTAATAGCTCCGCCATTGCTAATAACTCTGCCATTGCTAATACCATCGTAAAAATTAACTAAAAATTTTTTATTATTAATTATTATTATTATTGATGATGAACAATCTAGCCATCGCTAATAAGGCTATTAGCAATGACTTTAGAGATAAAATAATTCTATCATTAATTATTAATTAATATTTAAATTAATTTTTTTAAAAATTTTAAAAATATTAGTGATGGTATTTTTGTGGCTAATGCTGTCGTTAATAATTATTGACAACCAAAATTACCATCGCTAATATCATTTTCAATTTTTTTTTTAATTTTTAAATAAAATAAAAAAAATATTTTAGAAATTATTAGCGATAATAAATAGTAGCTAATATCGTGACTAATAATTATTAGTGATAAAAAATATCATCACTAATATTGTCTCAATTTTTTT
The DNA here is from genome assembly GCA_006176705.1 of Cocos nucifera. Taxonomy (NCBI): domain Eukaryota; kingdom Viridiplantae; phylum Streptophyta; class Magnoliopsida; order Arecales; family Arecaceae; genus Cocos; species Cocos nucifera. The sequence continues at coordinate 140,778 of QRFJ01001763.1, forward strand.
AAAATTTTTAAATAAAATAAAAAATATATTTTAAAAAATATTAATGATGATAATTTGGTCTCTAATACCATCACTAATAGTTCTTAGCAATAGCAGTTACCATCACTAATACCGATGCTAATAGTTAATAATATTTTTAAAAAAATTAATAATAATATTTTTTTAAATCTATTTTAATTAATTATAATGAATTATAGTTCCTAATATATTTTATAATTAAAATCTAAAGATAATATGATGATCAAAAATTAAAACTAATTATATTATATTAAAAATATAAATTATATAATTTTTTTATAAGTAGTATAAAAATATAATACATCAAAAAAATAATCTGGTCTAATCGTCATCGTGATCCATCTCCTCCTTCTTCTGCTCCTCTCCAATAGCTAGTGGACAAAAGTTGGATGTTTTAGCATCCTATAATAAAAAAATAAAATAATATTAGTAAGTTTCGATGCAGAGAGATATTATTTGATACACTTTTCTAATTTTTAGATAAATTATTTCTACATATTTTATTCGATGATACGAGCTATAGACATCTTCAGTTCATCGATTGGATAGTTAGATTGAATTTTTAGCCCCTAGATTCTCTTTCTGGATTCAAATCTAAATATACGAAGCTTCTAAATATAAAAATTTAAAATAAATAAAAAAATTTAATAATATAATTACTTAATGTGATGGCTAGGATAATGAGCCCAACTGGTCATGTAGCTATGGGTCCTGAAGAAACTCCATGATCATATTGTGGATTGCATCCAGGAGACTCTAAGGTTGCTGGTTCAAAAGCCTCTGCACGACCTCCTCCATATGCGCATCGCTTTAGGTCGGGGACGTCGAGGCCTGTGAGGATGTCGAAGGATATTGAGATGATGGAGGATCAAAGCTATGATCGAATCCTATGATGCGGCTCGTACTCACCCCCTCCCGTCCGATGGTGTTGAGCCATCCCTCAAGATCATGGGGGGGCTGAGAATACGAGTCATCACTAAACCTCTCGGCAACATATGTATGCCACATAACATGTCTCTGCAGTTCAGAAATATATTAGTTCTAATATAAAAATTAGATCCTATAACAACTTAATTAGTAAATAAAGTTTGAAGTTCTTACTGTGATATATCGCGACGTAGAATCTAAATAGTCACTAGTCCTCATAGACTGATATATAGCTCGCCACAACTGCAGCTAGTCTAGTAAATGATCCAGCTGTCATATCTATAATAAATAAATAATAAATTTAAATTAATTAAAATATGCATATAAGAGTTTTTATAATTCTAGTGAAGAGTTTTGGTATTGATTTCTTACTAGTCTATTGATCATAACATGTGCCGACCGAGCCACCCGTGTGTCTGATCGAATCCTACTAGATGGCTTGATTCTGTCGAGGCCTCTGCCATCTATCAAAATACTCTTCGCTGCTTCACTAGTTGCAGAGGACCTACCATATATCCGCCCACACCCAGTGATCCATGAAAGACCTTCAGTCCAATGGTGACTAGAAACTGAAGTACTGGATAATGATGGACTGCCTGAGGCTGTAGAGGCCATCTCAATATATGGTTTTTTTATAAATTTCAAGTGAAATACATGACATGTATTAAGAAAAACCCCAAAGAATAAAGGAAACTTACTATCAGTCAGATCATAAAATCACGACCTTCAACTCATACCTCAATCTCTAGATCTGATGCTCCTTTGATATTGAAGGCTCTAATCAAGCAATTTAAAAATATTATTTACCTTCAATCAATGAGAGATTTAGAAAAAGAGAGAGAATCTCAGTCTAAGTCATAGTTTGGATCAAATCATGAGTTGGGCTTAAATGTCTTGGATTAGTCTAAATTCAATCGGATTGGAGACCAATCATCGAAGAGGTTTCACAAAAAAAAATGGGCTTATCTCTCTCCTCTTTTTTTTCTTCTTTTTTTTCTACTTTATTTTCTTTTCTTCCTTTCTCTCTCTCTCTCTCTCTCTCTCTCTTCCTCCTCAAAAGCACCCAATGGGAATCTCAATAGAGCTTCCCATCGCCCAAAAGAAACCAAAATAGGAGAGAAAAATGATGGCAGTTCGATAGCGGCATGGCCAGGGTGGCCAAGAGGTGGTGGTGTAGCCAAGGCAGCCGATGGTGGTTGTGGCTCAACTATGTAGGGAGCCGAGGGAGAAGAAGGAAGGGCATTGCCTTTTGTTGCCTTTATTGCCCAGAGGTTGCAACCCAAGAGGAGGTGAATTAGGTTCTTATAAAAATTTTAACCAAATTTATTTTCTAAACAAATATGTGCCTTAATTTAAGTAAAATAGAGAGTTTCTGAGATGAAGGCTTTAAGCTATAGTGGAAGTAAGATAGTGTGTGCAAACTAAGAATATAAATAGTGCAAATAAAAAATAATAGCAAAGTAAAAAAAAAGTAAGAAAAATAAAAAGTAAAGCAATAAGACAAACACACAAAGTTTTATAGTGGTTCGATGCAACCTGCATCTGCATCCACTCTCTAAGTTTTAGTTGAGATTTTTATTATAATTCATTCTTGATTACAGTGTGTTTATTTTTTCAAGCTCATAAATAAATCTAATTAATTTTAACAGGAGCACCAACCAAAATCTTGTACCGTTAGTTTTTCGGATTCACTAACAATCCAGTTGATTTTTTGGACTCACCAATCAAAATCTACAATATCCAATTCCATGCTTAGATTGGCTTAATCTCCAAGTTTTTTTTCTCCGAAGAAACTTGTAAAGAAAATAAAATACAAGATATAAATTTTAGTACAAATGAAAAATAAAAAGATGAACTCTTATAAGTCCGAAGAAGTTGTCAATGAATTGCACAAAGGATGCTTCAACTTCTCTTGAATAATGCTTGAAGGATGAGGATAAAGTTGGAGATGATTTTTCTTTGGAAGCTCTCAATTCTGTGCACTAATTCATCTCTTTTCTTTCTTTCCAATTGATATTCAATAAATCTCACTCAATCTAATAATTTTTTTCTTTTTAATTCACTTTCTTATTTTTTTCATTGAGTCTCTAGCCTTTTATATGCTTGAAAGTGGTTGGAGAAGATGTTTTGGCCATTAGAAGGGTTGAAATAGCCATTGAAGTGAAAAATTAGCCGTTTGAAGTAGTGCAGAAAACTAGCCATTATAGTCACTAGGCTAGCTCAGTTTTTGACTAGGTTGGCTCAATCCAAACTAGGTTGGCTCAATTTTTAGCTGGGTTAGCTCAATCCCATGGATCTTGAAAATCTGACTTTCTGTATTTTCTATCTTTTGCTACCACTGAGACTAGGTCGGCTCAGTTCCAAAATGGATTGGCCCAGTTTGCGTGCCATATATACCAAAGACTATTTATAATCCTTTCTTCTCTAAATTAATTTGTAGGCTAGACTTGTCTTCTTAACTTGATTTGATCTTCATTAAGATGTTGGAAAATACTTGAAAGATTGTGAGTACTTAAAATTTTGAAACTACATATTCATAACTTATACTCAAAATTCTTTGTTATTATTAAAATCAATCTTTGGATCAACAGCCTTTAAGGTGGCATCCAAGACTAAAAATAAACAAAGGGGAGGAAAGATTTACCAAAGATGGTAGTGGTGAAGGATCATAGCCGGCGATGTAGTTTCTGATGGCTATAGTGAATCCAAATCATGACAATCAAGAGAAAAAAAAGGAAGAAAGAGGACAGTTCATGGCGATCTCTGGTGTAGGAGAATAAGAACGCCGAGAGCATTATATAGCAATGGAGGCTAGGATTTCACTAATATAGAATGGGTCTATGGCAGCATTTACTATAGTAGCGGTTTGAAAACTACTGCCATACGGTCTATGGGAGCGGTTATCTGTAACCGCTGCCATAGGTCTCAATTATAGTAGTAGTTATAAATAATCGCTGTCATAAGCTAATTACAGTAGTAGTTACAAATAACCGCTATCATAGATCCAACATATGACAGTAATTATAGATAATCACTATCTCAGGCTGTCTAGTAGAATCTAATCTAGCACATGGATGGCTTTATTAGCATACATATTATGGCCGATAGACTGGCAAGAAATTAATACCAAAATTCTTCACCAAAATTATAAAAACTCTTATATGTATATTTTAATTAATTTAATTTTATTATTTACTTATTATAGATATAGCAGCTAGATCGTATACCAAACCAGCTATAGTTATGGTGGGCCACACATCAGTCTAAGAGGACTAGTGATTATTTAGATTCTACATGGTGACAGATCGCAATGAGAACCTCAAACTTTATTTACTATTTAAGTTGTTATATAATCTAATTTTTATATTAGAACTAATATATTTTTGAACTATGTAGATGCATTATGCGGCATACGTTGATGAGAGGTACGATGATGACCCATCTTCTTAGCCCTTCCTTGACCTTAAGGGATGGCTTAGCGCCATTCGGAGGGGGGGTGAGTAGGAGATGGATCATAGGAATCAGCCATAGCTTTGATCCTCCATCATCTCGATATCCTTCGACATCCTCATAAGTCTCGACGTCCTAAATCTAAAATTATATGCACATGGAGGAGGTCATGCAAAGGCTTTTAAGCTAGCAACCTTAAAGCCTCCTCGATGCCATCCACGATATAGTCATGCAGTTTCTTCAGGATCTGCAACTGCATGATCAGCTAGGCTTATCGTCCCAACCATGATATCAGGTAATTATATTACTAAAACCTTTTGCTTATTTTAAGTTTTCATATTTAAAAGCTTTATATATTTAGATTTGAATTCATGAAGGAGATATAGAGGTTAAAAATTCAATCTAATCATTCAATCGATGGACCGAAGATGTTTATAGCTCCATATCATCGAATGAAATATATAGAAATAATCTATTCGAGAATTAAAAGAGTATATCAAATGATACGCCTTCATATCAAAATTTACTAATATTATTTTATTTTTTTTGTTACATGATGCTGGAACATCTAGCTCTCTCATCCACTAGCTGCTAGAGAGGAATAAGATGAGGAGGAGGTGGACAATGATGAGGATCGGATCCAAAATTTTTTAATATATTATATTTTTTTGATGCTGCTTATAAAAAAATTATATAATTTATATTTTTAATATAATATAATTAGTTTTTAATTTTTGATTCTCATATTATCTTTGAATTTTAATTATAATAGGTATTAAAAATCATAATTTATTATGATTAATTAAAATAAATTTTAAAAAATATTATTATTAATTTTTTTTAAAAATAAAATTAACTATTAGCATCAGTATTAGTGACAATAATTATCATGGCTAATAATTATTAGCGATGATATTAGCTACTGCTTGCCATTGCTAATATTTTTAAAATATTTTTTTATTTTATTTAAAAATTAAAAAAATTAGAGATAATATTAGCAATGATATTTTTTATCACTAATAATTATTTGCCATGGCATTAGCCAAAAAAATATCATCACTAATTTTTTTAAAATATAAATTAAATATTAAAAAAATTAGTGATGAAATTATTCCATCGCTAAAGTCATTGCTAATAGTCTTATTAGCAATGGCTAGATTTTCCATCACTAATAATGATAATTATCGATAAAAAATTTTTAAATTAGCTTTTATGATGGTATTATAATGGTGGAGGGACTATTAGCAATGGCGGAGTTACTGATAGGATTGGTAGTTAGCCATCGCTAATAGTTTGGATTCTTGTAGTGTTTGCAATATATTTAAAAAATTTATAGTATCTCGTGTGGTTACCAACATCATTCTATGCTTGATGTCGAGGTTGATGAACAAGTTCTCCAACTGATTGTCTAAAGCTCATAATGCAGTCTAGAACATATTTTTGGATAAGTCAGAAATGTTTAATTTGTATATTTACTGTAGATTTATATTTTATTTATTAATACATAGTTGCTTCTACTTGCAAGAGTACTATCGATTCGAGACTCCTTGGAATGATGAGGCTAGCTATTGGACCTTCGAGGAAGTAGCCACACAGTTGAGATTCTAGGATAGTCGATCTGTACAGCCTTAGGAAGTCTGCCATCAAGCTTCGGTTCTCAGTCACCATCGAATTGGAGATTCTAGAAAGATCACTAGATGTGGGTGCATGTATGGGGGGCTCTCTACGACCAGTGGAGCAGTGAGAAATACTCTAGTAAGTGGCAGAGGGTCCAACAAAATTGGGCCATCCAATAGGATCCGATCAGATATACGGGCAGCTTTATTGGCATATATTGTGTTCGACAGATTGATAAGAAATCTATACCAAAACTCTTTACTAGAACTATAAAAATTTTTATATGTATGCTTTAATTAATTTAATTTTATTATTTACTTATTGTAGATAAGACAGCTAGATCATTCACCAGGCTAGCTGTAGCTATGGGAGGCCATACACCAGTTTAGGTGGACTGGTGATTATTTAAATTCTAGATCACGGCAAGAATTTCAAACTATATTTATTAAGTTATTATAAAATCTGATATACACATACATACATACATACATACATATATATATATATATATTAAAACTAATGTATTTTTGAACTGTATAGACAGATTACATGGAGTATGTCATTGCGAGGTACGGTGATGATCCATCTACTTAGCCCCTCGTTGATCTTGGAGGATGGCCCAAGATCACCAAAGGGGTGAGTAGGAGCCAGATTATAGGATTCGGCTATATCTTCGATCCTTCAGTGGCTCGATACTCTTTGGTATCCTCACAGATCTTGACATCCCATACTTTGAGTGATTCGCATGTAGAGAAGGTTGTGTAGAAGCTTCTAAGCCAGCGATCTCAAAGCTTTCGGGATGTCGTCTGTGATATAATTACAAAAATTCTCTGAGATCCGTAGCTATGCGACTAACTAGGCTTATTATCCTAGTCATTATATCAAGTAATTCTATTAGTAAACTCTTTTACTTATTTTAAATTTTCATATTTAAAAGCCCACATATTTAAGCTTGAGTCCAAAAAAGGATGTAGGGACTAAAAATTTAATCTAACCATCCGATTGATAGATCGGGGGTGTCTATAGCTCCGTATCATTGAATGAAATGTGTAAGAATAATCTATTCAAAAATTAAAAGAGTATATCGAAAGATATACCTCCATATCGAAAAATACATCTCTATATCGAAACTTATTAATAATATTTTATTTTTCTTCATTTAAGGATGCTGGGACATCCGGCTCTTATCCATCAATTGTTAGAGAAGAGCAGGAGGACAAGGAGAAGGATAAGAAGGAGGATCTAATCTAATTTTTTTTTTATTTTAATGTATTATATTTTTTTTGATATTGGTTGTAATTGAGTCGGGCTATAGCCCGAACCACTGGTTCTCACACATCAATCTTAAGCAAGGAGAATATGTGAGGTGTTACAGGAACATGCTTTTCAGTTTGGTTGTGGTTTATGTAGTTATTGGATATATAGTAAACAGTCCAAGGATTGCAATTAATAACTTCCATAGCTAACTTTCTTAAGCAAGATTCTACATCATTACAAATGGTATGTCAAACCTAGTGTAATCCATAAGCTATGTTATACTTCTATACAAATCCTTTTGGTGCTAATTACCGATCAATCATGGTGTTTGTTATTGGACTCTTTCAATGATAAGAATGTCAAGAGTCTAGCATGTTAGGATCTATATATATAAATGTATATTTAGTCTGACATCAAGTATGCAATAAAGAGGTCTTGGATACTTAAGTAATAATTTTAATTAATAATTTTATAATTGGCCCTTTTGGGTGAAGTTTTGGATCATTAATCAGTTCTCCGCCTAGGGAGAACTCTATTCCTGGATAATTATAAAATTGGTGATCCATGGCATTACACTAATGAAGGGACGGAGCAGGTGTCACAGCTAATGAATGGAATGTGGTCGGTGCTTTCCTCGCTCATCCAACTTCCTACACGTAATAGTCCAAATTCCAGCTTATTTCAATAAAGAAAGCTGTGGAAAAATTTCTCTGGAAACGTGATATATCACCTTTTTCAGCAGGTTCCACCATCCTTAATAAATGGATTGGTTATGATTGCTGGATTTGCTTTATCTTTCAATTCCTATTACTCTCATGTAAATACTAGCATATTCCAGAACAGAGAACTGACCAAAAATTTTACCAGGCCAATGAATTAATCTTCCAGCATCCAAAATAATAATCCTGAAACTCTTCAGCGACAGGAGTTGAGTTTCAATTAGAGTTGTAAAAAGATAGTTGCCTATTCAAGTGCCATAGAACAGTTACGCACACTCATAACTTTCTTTTTGAGAAGACGCTCTCCTGAGTTTCCTGTGTAAGATTTTTGTCGTACACAACCTGAAAAGAAATCACATGCAGTGGCCCCATCGAGTGATGATTTGCGATACTAATATAAATAAAAAATTTATTTACATAAATAATGCAAGTCCCAATATTTTTTATTAAAATAATATAAAAAAATATCAAATGATATTTTTTTCAACATAAAATACCATTTGTAATGACATTTTTGTCTAATCAATCATGCCTACATGGTCCAAATAGGTAGATGAGTTAATCAAAAAATAAATAAATAAAAAATAAAAATATTATTTAGAATAATATTTTTAAAAATATTATTTAGAATGGTGTTTTTTTCTTTTTTTCTTTTTTTGATTTTTTATGATAGGGCCACATAGACTGGTGGGTGAGGGTCGGTCGAAGGTTGGGAGGGCCTCGCTGGGGAGAGGGAGGTGAGGGTTGGTGTGGGGCCTGGCAAGGGCTGGTGGGCGGAGGGGACCAACATACTGGGAGGTGGGGGGAGGGAGGAACGGGATGGTGGGATAGAGGGAAGGGAGGGAGAGCCTTTTTTTTTTTTTATTTTATTTTTAGGATAGAGGGGATGGGGGGCAACATGGGCTGGTGGATGGAAAGGGACGATCGAGGGAGGGGGGGGATGGTATGGAGGGGAGGGGGCGTGGGAGGCGCACAATGGTGGGGACCTGTTGTGAGGTGGGGGGATGGACAGCATGGGCGGAGAGGGCCGGTCAGGGGGTGGGGAACGGTGGGGTGCGGGGGCGGAGGTTTCATGCGAGGCGCATTGATCAGCGAAAACCCGACCACCGGGATCGGGGAGGATGTGGGAGGGAGTTTTTTTTCTTTCTTTTTATTTATTTATTTTTTTTGGCTGACCGAGATGGAGGGTAAGGGAGTTTTTTCTCTCTCTTTAAACATACTTAAAAATAAAAAATAAAAAATATAAAAATAAATAAAATAATAAAATAAAAAATTTAATAATAATTAATTAGTTTTTTAAAATAATAATAAAATATTATTTTTAAAATATATATTTTTAAAATAATAATAAATTATTTTTAAAAATAATTTTAAAAAAATATTTAAAATCGGGAGAATTCATTCGGCTCTCGAGCACACTCCTCAGCAAATTTAGAAAGCACTTATTTTTAAATTATTTTTTAAATTAATATTTTTTTATTATTTTATTATTTATTTCCTTTTAAAATTATTTTTTTATAATTATTATTATTATTTAAATAATAATAAAAATCTACGAAGGAGGAGGAAGAAACCTAAATAATAATAATAATTATTATTATTATTATTTTAGAAAATAATTTTTAAAAATAAAGAAAAATATAAAAAAAATAAAAAAAATATTAATATAAAAATAATTTTAAAAATAATTTAAAAATAATCATCTTCCAACTCCGTCGAAGAGTGCACTCGAGAGCAGATGAGTTCTCCGAACCTTAAATTTTTCTAAATTATTTTCTTAAAAAAAATATTTTTCATTTCATTCTTCTCCTTTTACGGATCTATGTCGAATACCCACATCTTCCTTCGATACCACTCATGGCTCCTTCACTCGTGGCTTTGCGCCGAACACCTAGACCCTCCACCGGTACTACCTATGGCTCCTTCGCACTATCCCCACTCCTCAATGCCCATCCATATTTTTTCTCAAATTTATTTTTTTTTTAAAAATAATATTATTATTATTTTAAAATTTTAATTAATTATTTTTAAATATTTTATTTTATTTATTTTTTATTTTTTCTTATTAATTATTTTTAATTATTTTATTTTTATTTTTTCTTATTTAAAAGAAAGAAAAGAAAAGAAAAAAGAAAAGGAAAGAAAAAAAAATCCCACCTTTGTCTGCCAAAATAAATAAATAAATAAATAAGAAAAAAAAGAAAGAAAAAAAAGTCCCTCCCACGCTCTCCTCCCCTCTTTCTGTGGCCAAGTTCTCATCGATCAACGCGCCCCCTTCCCCCTCTACCCATGAAACCTCCGCCCCCATCGGCTCTCTTCGCCCACCAGCCCACGCCGTCCCTTCCGACCCTCTCCATCCACTACTGCAATCCCATCCCACGATCGGATCTCCACCGTTATACGCCCCATGCGCCCTCCTCCCCCTCCACCCCCATACCCTCCCTCGATCGTCCCTCTCCACCCATTAGTCCATGCCACCCCCATCCCCCTTCATCTCAAAAAAAAAGAGGCACTCCCTCCCTTCCCTCTACCCTACCCCCACCTCTCGATACGGGTCCCCTCGCCCATCAATCTACCTCGGCCTCACACCAACCCACACCCCCCTCCCCTGAGGGCCCTCCCAATCTTCGGCCGGCCTCACCACTAGCCCACCCCTCCACGGCCCAACCACAAAAAAAAAAAAATGATGGTTTAAAAATATTATTTAAAATAATATTTTTATTTTTTTATTTTTTATTTTTTTTTGGCTGACTCATCTATCCATTGATCAGGCAAAAATATTATTACAAATGATCATTTATAATGATATTTTTTTATATTATTTTGATAAAAAAATTTAAAATTTATATTATTTATATAAATAAATTTTTTATTCGTATTAAAATGGTAAAGCACTTCCGCCTAATCGCCACATATTCTAAGAAACTTCATGTCGTGGTCCACTTTTTTTTATTCATGACTGGGTCCATTTGAGATGGAACACGACGGCACATAAACATCACGCGCGCGAGGGATATTCCAATGAATATGCCTTCGTAACATCCCTACATGTGTCTCATGTCCCCTCCTCGGTCCAAGTCTTCGTCCTTCGCGTGAAAAGAGTGGCTCGAAGCCTCGACAGCTACCAGAATTAACGGGAATTAGAAGTTGCAAGTTTATCCCGGATAAAATTATGCGGTCACCGCCAGTAAGAATAGAGGACGGTAAAAAAAGATCGTAGCCATGGTAGCACGGCGCGAACAAATGCTAGAGGGCTGGCTGGGCTGGAATTTGAACTGCTTTGTTTATCCATAAGATTTAGGCAAAGCTTATTAGGACGGTGACTGGATCGCAACCGTCCATAAGGACAGAGCCCAATGTCCATGCCGGGGAATTTGGGCATCAAGAAAGTAATATGCTTCGATGGAGGCAGTGGAATCATCATGCCAAGGTCATCGTCTCCTTAGTTTTGGTGTCACTTGAATTTTTACTACCGTATCAAGTATCAACAACTAACCAGTGGTACAGCAAATCTGATCTTCATACGTCTAGGATTCGGATATACTTCTCACATTTTTGGTCATTAATTACCAGCGAATTATTATATTAATGTAGGTTCCCTTGTTAGTTCCCATATAATTAATTTATCAGACCCAAAATTTGAGAGCACATGGATCACCACCACATATTAGTGTACATGCTTTGGACGCACTACATTAGAGGTGAGAAGCCAGACTCCCTTCTGCATTTGTGATGCATCTCCTTAATTTCAAAGACCAACTATAAGGAAGAGAGATTTTTGGTTTTTATGATAAATCAAGAGATGCATGGTTTGGATATATGTACTTAGGAATCTTTCTATAAATATAAATAAATAGATAAATAAAAGAAGATCCAATTAAGCACATGTCAAACATTTCCTGTTTCTCCCATACTCCAATTATTAGATTGGTACAGGAAGAATTAGTCTAAAATTTTTTTTAAGAAATAACAATCCAGTTATACTTGGGCATCGGGCCGTGCCTAGCCTGACCCGGCCCAGGCCCAATGGGCCTGGTACTGTAGCAGGCCGTGCCAAGCATGGCCTATCCCATAAACGGACCGTACCGACATGGCACAATAAGAATAAAATCCCCACCCAGCTCGGCCCTAGGGCCGAAAATTGGCGGGCCAGGCCTGGCATGGCTCGTTGGTCCGTCAGGCCCATTTTTTTTAGCCTTAACGGGCAATGCCAGGCACCTGCAATGGTATGAAACAAACCGTGCCTGGCCCGACCCAAAACGGCTTGAAACAGGCCAAGCCAACCCGTAACACCTAAAATTAGATTTTTTAAAATTTTTTAAGGATTAAAATGGCTAGTTTTCTTATTTTTATCATTTTAACCCCTTTAACAGCCAAAAAATGACTAGATTGAGGGGTATTTTGAAAAAATAAAAATTTAAGACTTCTATAAATAGAGCCTTCCTCTTTCATTCTCACTACATTAATTCATCAAACCAATTTTCTCTCTCTCTAATCTTCATACTTTTATTTATTCTCTCTTCTAGCAATTCTTCTCTCTTCCATTAAATATTTAGTACGTAATAATTATAGTTTAGCAATTCAAGAGTCATACAAGAGGAGGAAGCATCTCTCCTTTAGAGGTCATAGTTCAAGGGCAGCTCCACAAATCTGGCTCTCCGACTCTCCGACGGTCCGATCCTCCTCTTCTGGCTCTCCGGCTATTCGACCTTCGATGGCCCGACCCTCCTCCTCCAGCTCTCCAACTTTTCAGTCTCAGCTACACCTCTTCTTTCTCTTTAGCTCTATAATTTAATTTTCTTTTGCTGATTACTGGTTAGTTTTTACTTTTTTATATTTACTTAGTTTAGATGGTAAGTTATGATGATGAGAGTATAGCCGGCATCGCTGGGCATGCCGGCATTTCTCTTCCTTTTTCAGAGGAGGAAGAAATTTTTTTTGCTTTCTCTGAAGCTTCTTCTGGAGAAGCTAGATCCTCTTTCCATAAGAGGACTAGCACTATGTAGAATGATTTCGATAGAGTTTTGATAGATGGAGTCTATAAGATAAAATATAAAAAATATTCTAAATTATATAGTTATGTCAGTACTAAAGAAACTGACCATTTGAAGAGATATCAAGAGTCTCATAGGATAAGTGATTCTCATCTTCAAAGCACTCTTAATATATAAGAGGGTGCTCTTGTTAGAACTTTTGCTTATAATCATGAAAATCAAAGAAAGGTACTTATAAAATGGATAGTTAGAGATGAATTATCTTTTAGCTTATGTGAATCTTTTAATTTTAAAGAATATATTCAATTAGCTTTATAACTCGCTTATAGAAGAACGAATAGACATACATTTAAAAGAGTAGCTATGATAAATTATTTAGCAATGAAGCATGATTTAATTGGTACTCTTTCTGCTTTAAATACAAAAGTATCATTAACTTTTGATATATGGACTGCATCTATAGATAGTATGTATTTTATTTCTATTACTACTCATTATATAGATAATGATTGGTAATTAAATAAATATATTCTTACTTTTTATTCTTTTGATTATCTCCATTCTGACCAATAAATTTTTAATGTTATTTATCAAACTACAGCTGCATATGGTATTAGTAACAAAATTATGCCTATTACATTTGATAATACATCTAATAATAATGTAGCTATCTAATTATTGAAAGATTATTTTCATCCCATTGTTAATGAAAAATTATTTCATATTAAATATGCATATCATATTTTGAGTCTTTCTATTCAAGCTGAAATAGGCATGATTCAAGATATAATTGCAAAAATTAGGAATGCGATATCTTTTATTCATGCTTTAAGAACATAATTATAAGAATTTAAATAATTATATTTAAACTATGGTAAATATTTAAAAAATTTAAACTTGATGTAGTTACCTGTTGGAACTCTACATATATGATGATTCATGATGCATATCCATATAAAAATTTATTAAATGCATATATAAATGATCGTGAATTTGAATTTATTTTGACTGAAAATGATTGAAAGAAAGAAAAAATTTTAGAAGATTTTTTAGTTAGTTTTTATAATGCTACTATTGGCGCAGAATCTGGTTGACGTCGGATCGAGTTGGAGCTGAGGAAGAAGATGTCGCTGTCGGTGACCTACAAAATAAAGTTTCATCTGGAGTCGATGGTGGTAGCTTCAGTAGGATCCTCTGACGATCAAGTCAGCTCTTCTGGCCAACAAAAATGGAATGCTCAGGAAAGAATTTGGTAGAGTTTTGAAAAGAAGAAGAGAGCTTCAAAAAAATATATACGAATGGTCCCTTTTTATAGACGGAACCTATAGCAGACTAATAGTGATAGTCATACCATCCGATTGTGGATCGCTCAAGGTAGCATAAGATTTGCTATGGAGAGAGAGGTGTCGCTAGACTGATAGTGATAGCCATACCGTCCGATTGTGGACCGCTCGGGACTGCGTAAAATTTACTATGGAGAGAAAGGTGTCACCTGTCGTGATGTGCCCATTCATTGAGATTTAATAGTCAAAGTTTGGAAGAAGCAAGTATTAGTTGGTGAAGAACTTTGACATATATCAATTTCAGAGGAGTTCGGACTTCTAAAGAAAATACGGCTGAAGAAAAATTCGGAAGAAGTTTGACTCTTGGAGAAATCTGATTGAAGGAGAAGTCCAAAAGGAGTTTGACTTCTAGAGGAATCCGACTGAAGAAGAAATTTGAAAGAAGTTCGGCTCTTGGAGGAATTTAAAAGGAGTTCGGATCTTGGAGGTGTCCGGAAGGAGTTCGACTCCTGGGAGAATCCGATTGAAGGAAAAATTTGAAAGAAGTTTGGCTCCTAGAGGAATCCAGATGGAGTTCAGATCCTGGAGGTGTCCGGAAGGAGTTCGACTCCTGGGAGAATCCGATTAAAGGAGAAATCCAGAAGGAGTTTAGCTCGTGGAGGAATCCGACTGAAGGAGAAGTCTGAAAGAGATTTGGCTCCTGGAGAAATCCGACTAAAAAAAAAATTTGAAAGGAGTTCAGCCGCTGGAGGGGCTCGACTGATGAAAAAGTTCGAAAGGAGTTCGGCTAAAGTCCGAAAGAAGTTCAGTCGTTGGAGGAGTTCGGAAGGGGTTCGGCCGCTGAAGGAGTTCGACTGGGATTCGACCATTGGAGAAAGAATTTTTGATCAAAGCTCTTCCATGATCGTCAGTTACATTAGGCTAAGCATCAGACTAGACTTCGGTGGAAGTGAGGTTTATCCCCAACAATAGTCTTCCCATTTTTGAGTTCGAAATTTGAAGGAAGTACAAGAAAGACGACTGCCGAAGTTCTTTTCTGGGCTCTGCACCCGTTAAGGTTGAAGCTTGGGAGAGATCTTATCTCCTATCGAGGTTGAGGGAGATCTTATCTCCTATTGAAGTTGACGTTGAAGCTCGGGGGAGATCTTATCTCCAGTCGAGGTTGAAGATGATCTTATCTTCTGATGACGTTGAAGTTCGGAAGAGATCTTATCTCTAACTGAGGTTGAAAGAGATCTTATCTCCTATTGACGTTGACGTTGAAGCTCGGAAGAGATCTTATCTCCAGTCAAGGTTGAAAGAGATCTTATCTTCTGTTGAAGTTGATGTTGAAGCTTGGAAGAGATCTTACCTTCAGTCGAGGTTGAAGGAGATCTTATCTTCTATTAACGTTAACGTTGAAGCTCGGGAAAGATCTTATCTTCAGTCGAGGTTGAAGGAGATCTTATCTCCTGTTGATGTTGAAGCTCGGGGGAGATCTTATCTCTAGCCGAGATTGAAGGAGATCTTATCTCCTATTGAAGTTGACGTTGAAGCTCGGAAAAGATCTTATCTTCAGCCGAGGTTGAAGGAGATCTTATCTTCTATTTGACGTTGACGTTGAAGCTCGGGGAAGATCTTATCTCCAGTCGAGGTTGAAGGAGATCTTATCTCCTATTGATATTGAAGCTCGGAGGAAATTTTATCTCCAGCCAAGGTTGAAGGAGATCTTACCGAGGTTGAACAAGATCTTATCTCCTATTGATGTTGAAGCTCAGGAAAAAATTATCTCCAATCGAGGTTGAAGGAGATCTTATCTCCTATTGACGTTGATGTTGAAGTTTGAAGCTTGAGGAAGATCTTTATCTCCAGCCGAGGTTGAAGGAGATCTTATCTCCTGTTGATGTTGAAGCTCGAAGAAGATCTTATCTTCAGCCAAGGTTGAAGGAGATCTTATCTCCTGTTGACGTTGACGTTGAAGCTCGGGGAGATCTTATCTCTAGTCGAGGTTGAAGAAGATCTTATCTCCTGTTGACGTTGAAGCTAGGGGAAGATCTTATCTTCAGTCGAGGTTGAAGAAGATCTTATCTCCTATTGACGTTGACGTTGAGCTCGAAAGAGATCTTATCTCTAGCTGAGGTTGAAGGAGATCTTATCTCCTTTTGACGTTGAAGCTCGGGGGAGATTTTATCTCTAGCCGAGGTTGAAGGAGATCTTATCTCCTGTTGATGTTGAAGCTTGGGAGAAATCTTTCTTCTTCTTTCCAAAACTCTGTCGAATTCTTTTCTGAGCACTCCATTTTTGTTGGCCAGAAAAGCTGACTTGATCGTCGGAGGGTCCTACCTACCAGAGCCACCACCATCGACTCCGGATGAAACTTTATTTTATAGATCACCGATGGCGACCTCTTCTTCCTCAACTCCAGCTCGATCTGGCATCAATCAGATTCTACACTAACAGCTATAAATACTCTTTTTGGTGTTTATTTTCCAACCTCTTATGCATTTTTACAACAAGCATATATAATTTGTGGTCAATTTGCATAATATAGATTTGATGATGTTTTAATGCCTATTATTTATGAAATAAAAAGAAAATGGAATCGGTATTAGGATATGGTATGTCCCATGCATAACTTAGCTGTTGTATTTGATCCACGGATCAAATTAAGTGACGTACATATTTTACTTGATGAAATTGGCAGATATATGAATCATGATTCTGAAGAATCTGAAGCTGAGGTAAGTCAACTACTTCATGATATTTTTGTATTATATGATGAAAAGCTTCATGAATCTAGACGATTCACATCATATTCACAATCAACTTTTAGTACCTCTCGTTCATCATGTATTTTTCATTTCTTACACATAGAAGATATTCATATGCATTTTCTTCATCTGCATCTTCTTCATCTTTAACTAGTGAATTAGAATTTTATTTACGAAATGATATATCTTCTACATTAGATGAAAATTAAATAGAAAATCTTGATGTGTTGGTCTGGTGGAAGAATGTAAAAAATCAATATCCTATTATGTCTGTAATTGCACGTGATATTTTAGCTGTGTCGATGACCACAGTAGCATCAAAATCAGCTTTTAATGTAGGTCGGTGTATTTTTGATGAAAAGAGAAGTAGGATGACAGGCGAGACAGTTGAGATGTTACTCTACTTTAAAGATTGGTTGGATGCGAAGACGAGACTTCAGGATAAAGAAGAATATGATACTGGATCTGATGATGAGGACGACACAAATACAACAGATAATTAGTAAGATTTATTTTTAATTCTTAATTTTTTAAAATTATATATTTTTACTTTTTATTTGTTGAGGTAAGTCACTTCTATTTTCTTATCAGTTCTCTCTCTTTGATTCTGGAGGTTAAGCCTAACCCCTCTATCTTTTGTATAATTTTGATTTATATTAATAAATTGATAGGGGTCCACACCAAACCCTCCACCATTATAAGATAATTTTTATTTTTATAAAAAAAATTTAATATCTTATATTTTTTTTATTTATTCACCAATATAATTTATTTTATAAAAAATATTTTTTAAAATAAAAATTTTAAAGAGACTATAGCGTACCAAATGGATCGTGCCAAGACTCATATGGGCTGGCATGCGGGCCGTGCCGGGCCTGGGCGCGTGCCATGCCGTGCCTAGCCCGACGAACCATACCAACCCAGGCCCTGGAGGGCCATGCCAGACCTGAGCCATGGGCCACCAAACTCCAACCCAGTCGGTCCTCTATTTTGGGTCGTGTTATGGCACGATCCGCTACAGTGCTAAGTGGACTGTACCTAGCACGATCTAGTTCGTATCGGGCCGAGCCAACCTATGGACAGCCCAGCCTGGTGCCCACCTTTAAATCCAGTAATATTTAAATGCAAGTTGCTTGCGTCAGAAAATTCTTTCTTTTGTCCTTTTTGAGATTGTGGGAGATCCACCAATACTTCTACCGAAAAAACTACAAACTTCAGTTTAGATAGCTTTTGTTTACTTTTATCACAAATTGAGTAAAATTATATCACAGTCCATGCAGTTAAAGAATTAAATATACCTCTTCTTTTGAGGATAAAGGTGCAGATGAGCCCTATTAAGTCCAATGGACCGACCTAAGCTTGAGCAAGTTAGTAACACCCACCCCCACCCCTCACCTATCAGGCATTTTAATGAATAAGCTGTCCAAGCTTGGATGATTTCTTCAAGGGTGCTAAACCAAAATGAATTGGAACCATGGTGCCTGAAAGATTGATTGTTGAGTTAAATAGTATGTACAATGTATATTATGTTTGAACAAAATGGTTGGAAGCCCACAATTCATTTCATTAGGCATGGGAAGGTAAAGTTCATATAACGTCAAAGGTAATTTTGTTGAAGGTCATGAGTTCAACAAAATTACACGAGTTAGTTTTTTAAAAGAGGAGGGAGATCTACCCATATCTTAATTACATATTCCAAATTCTAAGCGCACCAACCAAGGATTGAACCTAAAACGTCTAGTTCCTAAATAGAACGTGAATATTAGAGTAAAGGCCTGTTCACTCTTCAGGTTAGCTGTTGATTTAATTAATAGTTTATTATCTTGACTCGCTTTAGATATTATTTCGACCCTGTCATCCTTTCGCGTACATGGTCCATTATTTGAGAACAAAAATTAAACTTTGTCGGACGCTACTCATGGACCCTAACATGGGTGATTTATCCAAAGACTTGTATGATCGATCTATTCATGCCCAAGATGAAGCCTAAGTCCAACTTAGTGAACCTAAAACTAATTAATGTTCAAGAATTGCCAAATGAGTTGTAGCTAGAAAATAAAATACTACTCAAATCCAAAGCTAGTTGTTTGTTCATGAAACGCATTAACCATGGTTGACTAGACAAATTGAGGTAAAACTAGTACTATTTCAATCCGATTGGTTGATATTAAAGAAACCGATGAATGGGTTGTGACTTGGGGTGAAATGCCAATTGAATATAGAGCTTGTTGTCAAATCGAGACACTTGTTATCTAGAGGTAAAGCGTTATTCTAGTGCTTGCCGCAAAAGCAATACCCTATTGAAAAATGGAGGATAAGCTTAATTATCAAGTGGAAAACAATATGGGTCGCTAGCTAAGCCTTCTAAATGACCTCTCCGTAAGGGAGGTAGCAGTGCAGTGGAAGGATTTTGCCTAGAAACATGCACCCTTTGATCTCCCTTGAGCTGAAAAGGATATGGATTTATCTTCTCATCAAAACAGCCAAAATAGGGCTGTGTATTTTGGTGGAACCAAACCATCGGTTCAAAAAGATCTCTAACGGTTTTAAGTTCAGTCGTCCTCTCCACCCCATTCTTCAAAGTAAAAACTGAATTATGTAAAAGTGTCCTTGTTTAACATGAAATTAGTTGTAGTTCTCTGAAACGCAAAAGAGTCAACAAGCAGAACTTCTATGTTCACGCACTCGAGTGCGCCACAAAATCATAATTCCCAGAACCGTGAATGCCACGATTCCATGCATTGCACGTGTGGGGCATTCATGATACCCACGATGCATTACAGTGCATCACAAGTACCATAGAGGATCCACTCTCTTAAACATTTTATAGGCGTGGAACCCAGGCTTTATTCCAAAACCATTAATTACCAAACACCTTGCCATCTTCCATATAAAATCTCAAACATTTATCCTTTAGGCCTAGGATGCATGATCCTGGCTCACATTTTATTTCCTACACGAAACTACTCACTTAAGAGTGACACCATACTCTTCAATACGGGCGCTGCCCTACATAATTGCCCGGTGGGTAATAGTTGCAGGTGATGAAGATGCCGCCGTTGTTGCACACCACCCTCGCGCAACCGATGTTGGTCGAGTCTCGCCACACCACCTGTGTGTAGTGCCCGCACACCTGCCCCTCGGCGCAAGTATTGCTGCTGTAGTCATAGTACTGCTTCTCTGACACCCACGAGTTCACAGCGTCCGCCGCCGTGTAGTCCGCCCCGCTGCCGCCGAAGAGGTTCTCACCGTAGGGTCCATCGGAGTGGACGAGCTGGCAGTCGCCAGCACGCTGCTTGGCATAGTCCTGGGCATAGGCTGCCACAGTATCGTTCCACGACACCGGGCCGACACCGACGGCGGCCCGAGCGGAGTTATGGGCGCTCACGAAGTCTTCGGGGGAGTTTTGGGCGGTGGTGGCGTGGATCATGGCTAGAGACACCGCAATGGCAAAAACTAATGGAAGGTTTGAGGAGCTCATGGTTTTACCTCTCTATTTTGCTTTTCGCGCTTTTGATTGGAGAAATCCTTTGTGGTGGGGATATTTATAACGGGTTCGGGTGTAGAAGTCTTGGGTTGGCTTCGAAAGTCTTCGCTTTGGATTATTCAAAGTCTTTCATATTCCGGAGTTGAAGGCTGCGTTTGTGGAAAGGTGGAGAGATAAAGTCACAGGGCACATGTGTAGAAGCCGGAGCTAAAGGTCTTCTCTTTTTTCCCTAGTGTACTGGTTGTTCATACCAGGCTGGTATGAACATATCCAAGAAAATCAAAAGACAAAATATCCTTGAACACGACATCCAATCCGTCCATAAGTCTTCAAGGCAACCCAATCGAGCTAGAAGTTGGAAGTAAAAAGCCACCCATTATTCATCTATTGCTTGTAAAAGTATATGATATACATGATTTACAAACAAAGGAATGTTTTGAATAGTCGCACAATATCTTAGCTAAAAAATAAAATGGCTGCACGATATTGAAGAATTCCTTAGTTTGCATAATGCTCTATGATTTTTTTGGCAGCATGAATGATTCTTACCGATAAGGGAATTTTTGACTAGTTGTAAAATTTGCAAAAATCCCTGACCATCCATCATTCTTAGACTGCATCATTCTCGTTAATTAATAACAAAAGTTTTTGCATAGTTGCACAATATGCAATAATCTTTTAACGTGGTGTTTCATGATTCTTGGTCTGCATAATTGGCAAGGAATGATTCTCACCAAACTTTAGCCAGTACTACTGTTAGTTTTCTTCGATATATGGCCAGTCGGTTATAATTAATACCATCAGGAAATGTTTAGAGGCTATTTGGATGCACAACTACCCTTCCATCTATGTTAGATAAATGCCTGGAGTTGCATGTATGAAGGACCTTCGATCCCATAAGGGTCGATCCTACACTAGCTAGTCTCCTAGCCATGGCTAGCTTAAGGGTATGACGTTTATCTCCCGATCAAATATTTGCTTTATACAACTAAACCATGCAATTCATGTTAGGAACATGACATGGAGCTCTATTCTATTATAGAATCCATCTGCATGGCAGTGTGGTCAGAACCGAACTTCCTAAACTACATCCACATAACCTAGCTTAAGTTACACTAAAAGATGCCAGGCTGAGGAGCAATAGAGCATATACCTTAACTAACACGTAAGGATGATGTCTTATATATGCTACTAGTCCTCTATAGTTTGTCACTAGTTAGCACTTATACCTTAACTAACACGTAAGGATGATGTCTTATATATGCTACTAGTCCTCTATAGTTTGTCACTAGTTCTAAAAAAATTCCCACAAGCATGTTAGCGCTGGAACGATCGCACCCAACAAAACTCCTAATAGTGATCTTTTTTATTTTCCAATCGGTAGTTTCATTTGAGTTAAACACTACAAAATGCTAGATAGCATCAAATAGACCTCTGACGTTGTCGTTTCCAATTTCCAAAGAACCTCTTCCGCCATCCACGTGAGCCTCACATTTCACCTTTTTGGCATTAGTTGGTCTTAATCTTCCCCCTTAGTTTGCGCGGGACCTGTGACTTGACTACCGCACTTACATATCCCTCGTCAACCCAATCAGTGCATTATTGCCGCCAGAAATGACGGGAATTAGAAGTAACAAACAGAGGTTAGAGAAAATTATGTGGTCACCTCCGGCAGGTACAAAGAACAATAACATGACAGAGGTTAGAGAAAATTATGCGGTCATCTCCGGCAGGTACAAAGAACAATAACAAGACCTACCCGTGCTAAATATCCATCGCCTCCCTTACCGAGAAGAACAGAATCCTACGTCTAGATTATGGTCAACCAAAATAGGATTATAATTAGGGTGATGGCTGTATCTCAACCGTCCATATACGGGCAGAGCCCAGTTGCCATCCACCCGAGGGAATGGGGCATCACAAAAGCAACATGCCTCCATGGTCGTGGTGGAGTCAAGATGTGATGGGAGCTTTTCACTTTTGGTATCCACTTGACCTAAACGAACCCTTAATAATTTACTGACGTATCAAAGACGGGTAAAAGAATAGATGCAACTTTTGGAGAGAAGTAGAGGCCGAAAAATCAGCGAAGACCAAAATAGATATCGTAGCAGGGAAGATAGCTATCCAGACCCTTAGAAGACGCTATGGAAGCCTCTTGATCTGTGGCATGGCTGAACTTGCGGCAAATATGAGTGCACTTAGCTAGCTGTGCGATCAGCAAATCTCTTGCGTTACAAAGCCATGGCAGAAGAGAAGCTGTGTTATGCCTGATAGATGATCCATGCAATAGCTGTGGATCAATGACCCCCTGCAACCATAAGAACAAAAATTTTGAACAAGCTAGACTGCAAACTTTGAGACCGTCACATGCACCTCACAGCTCCTTTTTGGCCCACGTTATGATCTGCCACCAGGAAGACTCCAATAGCTTAAAAACTTCGTGATAATAAATGACAAAGGCCACTCCGGATTTGCCATAATACATACAGATTTACATTTTTTTTCTTTTAATTTTTGATAAGGAATAAAAATTCTCTGATATGTGCTCCAGATAAGATCATTTGGAAACCTTTTATTTTTTGGCCAAGTACCAATATGCATGGATCTTGAAGCGAAAATTAAAGAGACCATGGGGAAAGAGATTCCTCACTACAAAAAACATGTTCATTTGTGACCAAAATTCAAATAAAAAGTTTTATTTACGGCAGCAAAACTCAATCGTCATTATTAATCATCAATATCTTAATACATGTTGAAATGCCATCAAATACTAGATCCTTCCGTCATAAATATTATATTTTTGTAGGAAAACTTTGGCACTAATTTTATAGTAATGTACTAGTGACAAATGAATCCACGCCCTCATAAAAGGTATATTATTTGTAACGGGACGTCACTAAAAATACAAAATTTATTCTAAAAATATTCTATTTATGAGGGCCAAAATTAGTTGTCATTGTTAATCATTAAAATCTCATTACATTACCGATTGTATTAAGATTTTCTTATAAATAATATATTTTTTATCAATAATATTATTCAAAACCTTGTTAGTGAGAGTGAAAGTCAGCCGTGCATTATTATCACAAATACAAAATTATATGATATTTATGATTAGAATTAAAACCCATCACAAATACTAAATTTTTCTATCGCTAATATTATTTTTTTTAAAAGATAATTTTGGCATCAATTTTATATGAACTTATTAGTGACAAATAAATCCATATCCTCACAAAAAGTATGTTATGTGTAACTACATATTACTAAAGACACAAAATTGACTCTAAAGTTATCCTATTTATGATGATAAAATTTAGTTTTGTTAAAATCTCAGTACATTACCAATTATATTAAGATTTCCTCATAAATGATATATTTTTTCATCGATAATGTTGTTCAAAGCCCTATTAGTCAGAATGAAAGTCAGTCATTACAATTAAAATTATCAAAATTATATTACATTTGTGATTAGAATAAAGCGCCATCACAAAAACTAATTTGTTTTATTACTAATATCATTTTTTTTTAGAGGATAACTTTGGCATCAATCCAATTTGGTAGTGATAAATGAGTCCATGCCTTCACAAAAAGTCTGTTATTTATAATTGGACATCACTAAGGATACAAAATTTACTCTAAAAGTATCCTATTTATAAGGATTTAAGTTAGCCATCATTGTGAATCATTAAAATTCTAATATATTAGTGACTATATATATTAAGATTTCCTCACAAATGATATATTTTCTATCAATAATATTCTTCAAAGATTTTTTATTAATGTTACAATTTTTTTATGATTAAAAATTATAACATTATTTATGAAGGTTAAAATTAGATGTCACTATTAATTTTTGAAATCTCAATGTGTTTGTTACTAGAATAAAATGCCACAAAACTATGATATACATATAACTATAGAATTAAAATGATAGTATTTAGAAATCTTGGTAATTAATTTGCCAAATTAGTACTTATTTGAAGATTTTGGCTGAACTAGTATTAATTTCTCTAAATTACTTTCAAAAGATCTATACATATTAAATTAACGACCGGTGAACCAAACTTAATGTAGACCACTTTTTCTCCAATCGGATAAATTGGAGACCACAATAGATGATAAACTATTTAGTAAATAGTTAATATTCTTTTGACTAAGAATTAATAAATACTTCCAACCTGTAAACGTCCACTTTAAATAGGTTTGAATTTGATATAAATGGATGTAGGTCATAATTAGATCAACCCATCTAGATCTATCTATTAAATGGATTGGGTTTAGGTATAGACCTCTAGTCTATCTAACCCATTTAGATCTATTTAATAATTGGATGGGTTATGACCTGATCTATTTAACTTGTTTAAAACTTGCTTAACATATTTATGATATATTTAATCTGATCAATTTAGCCTATTTAACCCATTTAATATGACTTGATTTATTTAATTAATGGATTATATAGGTAAGTTGGCTTACCTATTTATTAAATAGACTGGATTCAAATTTGATTTTTTTAACTTATTTAATAAATAGATCAAATTGGAGTTAATGAATTTTTAATCTGACCTATATCTGATCCAATTGCCACTTCTATCCTCAATTTCTCACCAAAGTGAGCTTCCTTTAATGTTAGAACTCTTATTATCCCCTACAAAAAGGAAGGACTTCCATCCAAAAAAAAAAAAATGCATGCATCAAGAGTTGTGCGATATAAGAAATCCAACAATTCTAAGGGTGGCAATTAGATTGAGTTGGATCGGATATGGGTTGGATCAATGTGGGTTGGGTTAGAAAATCGTTCATCCAAATTAGACCTATTTATTAAATAGGTCATCAATTTAGACCTGAACCCGACCTATTTGTTTAACAAGTAACCTAACTCAATCCATTTAACTCATTTATTAAATAGATCAAATTAAGTTAAATAGGTTAAACATATTAAATATGTTGGGTTAAATGGCTCAAAAATAGGTTAAGCAGATTTTAAATAGGTTAAACAGGTTTAAAACAGGTTAAATGGGTTAAACATGTTATCTGACTCAACCTGGTTTGAATACTAAATGGGTTAAACGGGTCAATATGTAAAATCTAAATCTGATCTAAATATTAAACAGATTAAATAGATCAATTTGTTTGACTCAAATCCATTTAGCTTAAATCCAAACATATTTATGGTGGATCAAACACAAGTCGGGTTGGTAGGTTAGATCATATTTTGCTGGTCCTAAGCAATTCCTAAGATTTTCATCGAGATTAGAACTCTATCTAATTAAGGAATTCAGTAAAAAAAATGCGTCATCAAGGGCCATGCGATGTTAAAAAAATTTCAGCGATTAGGACTCGGATCCATGCCAAACTTTCCAACCCGAGAATTTTATCGAAATTAGAACTCCATCTAAAGAAAAACTTCCATACAAAAAATATATACATGCATCAAGGGTTGTGCGATATTCAAAAAAAAAATTCAGACTCTCATCCGCACCAAACTTCTATTGGGATTAGAACTCCATCAAGAAAAGACTTTTATTTAAAAAATATACGTGCATCAAGATGCCATATTAAAAAAAAAAAGTCCTGCAATTAGGACTTCCATCCATACCAAACTTCCTATCCTAAGACTTCTACTAGGATTATAACTCTATCTTCAGAAGGACTTCCATCAAAAAAAATATGTGCACATTTATTATTTCCAATCACCAATGCCAAAAAAAAATCAAGGAAAGCAAAAGAAGGCATGTCCCAATGTAATCATGGTGGAATCTGATTGAAGCATGGAAAGATTAATGTCAAACATAACTAATCAAAATCTCTAAATTTGTGAGAGCATTTGTTAGAGCCTTTCAATGTAACCTATGCTCCAAAAACAACCACAACCTCATCATGATCTAACTAATTTGCGTGCATGTACACAACATCCCTAATTCTTGGCCAACTCTTCATGCATTATTGATTGCTATCATAGGTGGTCAAAAATAAAATCTAACTCCAACTATATAGATAGGGTGAGTTAAGATCATATCCACAGGGATCAAATTTTGGCGTCATTGCCGAAGATCATGGCATAGTTGCTTTTGAGTCTATAAAAAAAATAATAAAAAATAAATTAAAAAAATCAAAAATAAATCTACAAAAAAAATTTAAAAAAATTCACACTGACACCACATAAGCAATTTAGAGAATTAGAAATTTGATTACAAAACTTAACAAGTAAAACCAATTAATTTAAGTTTGATTATATCAATTAACTTGGACATCTTGAATTTTTGCATCTTATCTTTATGAAACACTTTAAAAGCATTTAACTCAATTAAATAAGATAAGGTGGAGATTTCAGCATCTTTTCTTAGGCCATAAATCATCTCCTTGCATCTGCATAACCTAATTCTAATTCTTAAAATCAATTAGACATTGACTTATAAGAAACTCGAACTCACTAGAACAAGAAATCTTAAGAGTTGAACTAGGTTAGGATTAGTTAATTTGACTGATATCTAAGAAAAATAGTTTAAAAATTACATCTCAAAGAAAGATAGTTATTTAATTGATTCTGTTAGCTTACCTGCCCAATTTAATTAGTGTCTAATGAAAACAACAGGGGGACCCTCATCAACCTTATACTTACCTGGCCAGTTGGGTGACTAATCTCTTACTTGAAGAGCTTGAAGATGATCTGGGCAGTTAGAAGTTGTTTAGATCTAGGACAATCCTAAGCCAAGAGTGATTGCCTAACTTGATTATTGACTAACATCAAATCTAATTAAAACTCTTCGCATCTACTTCTTAAAATTAGGACTCTTTAGGTTCTCATCCTTAGAATTTCTTTCATCATTTTCTCTTATTTTAAAAAAAATAAAAAAAATAATAAAAAGCTTGAATCTATGTTTGATCCTAAATAGCAATATGGATGCATCCATTGAGGCTGAACCTTTTTGCCGATTGAGGGACTACTCTATCCCTTCTTCTTATACTTATGACCCCTATACATCTATGTATGAATCCAATAAAGATGGAATCTATGAGATTGGAGGCTCCATAGATATCCAAAGGTAGAAGAGTTGTTCTAGAGAATTGATTATCTATGAAATATGAGACACTTTCTTGCCTCACCTTTGCATGTGTGTGACATATGTTCGAGTTCCAACTATATGGTTAGTGAATGTCCAGTCGCATATTGATCTTGAAAGTTTGCATATAAGCAAATTTACCAAACCCAAACCCAGATTGCTCATCACATTCCTTTTGCTAACACCTATAATCTGGATTAGAGAAACTATCCAGATTTTTATAAGACATCACAACCATAGTTAATGATGAACCTAGCTATTCGAAGAAAACTTATACAACGTACCAATATTAAAATGATCAGCAGCCTTCTCTAATTATCCATAATTCGATATATGAAGAAAAAGTTTTACATATATTGAAAGGGCTCGAGATGAACACCCAGATCATTCACTCCCAAACTCAGTCCATAGCAATGTTAGAAATTCAAGTCAATCAGCTAACTATTATACTTAATAGTTAGGAGAAAGAATTATCTAGTTAGCCCATAAGTAATCCAAGGGAGCAATATATGACTGAGAGCTTCAATGTTCATTAAACCCTTATAGAATAGCCTAATATACAAACTAAAAACTATTTTGAGGTGGATGTACCTAAAAATATAATAAAGGAAGCTACTTAAATTATTTTTTAGGATCTAGTGCATACACATTAGGATACTTTCGGGATGGATGATTTTAATATAGATGGATATAGTAAAAATATGAACATATTATTATAGCCACCTAATTTTAGCACCATTCATTCGTGGACTGAGAAATATGAATTAATACCTGCTCCAATAGCTTCCTCTCTAGAATCATCATCTTCTTCAGAATTGAATCAATCCTTTATCATATTTGAGTATACATGTTTAGAATCAAGTGATACCTTTCGATATCCATTACATTGGACTCAACTCTTAACCCAACAACTCAATTTGTGAGCATTTTAGAAGAATAAATTAAAAAAATTTTCTATAAACAAGAGTCTGACAATAGGATCATAAATCATCCTCTTAAAATTAGAAAGATAAAATTGACTAAGAAAGGGTCGTGAATTATTTTCTAAAGATTAGCAACAAAATACTAAAATTTATCAATAATGGGATCGCAGGCCATATTTCTAAGATTGGCAATTCAAAATCATTAAAATTTATCAATCCAATATTCCATACGGGATAGATAGAATTAACGGTCTAGCAGAAGACCTTAAACTTAGTGCTTGTTAGGAGGCAACCCAGTATTTTATCTTTCAAATTTTTAGTTTTTATTTTATAAAAAATTAATAAAGATGATTAGCCCAAGTTAGGAAGAGCATATCATCAACATCCAACATGAACCCGATGGAGTATAATGAAGGACCTGCAAATAACAACATATCAGATAGTATCACTTCTTGATTTTTTTTTTTTTTTTTGATTTTTCTCTTCTTTCATTGAGGATAATGAAAATTAAGTTGGATGAAAGAAAAACTAATTTTTAAATTTAAGTGAGTCCTCAAGTATGATTTAAAATAATTAGCTTTATGTATCCAAACTTTATTTTGATTAAGAGTTAATTAGACATTCTAATCAATGAGTGATTAATGATCTAGATAATTTTAGAGATATTGAGGAATAAATTATTAAGAAATTCAATGAATGGTAGAGTTTAAACCAAACCAAAATTTAAGAGTGATTTCAGAGCCCTCTTTTTATTGATATCAATAAATAATCTACTTCATGGAGGTTGGGTGGAAAGATAGAGGTATGCAAAGTTTCTTTTAGAATCTACTTTTGAAATATAATAATAATAAAATTATATTGGTTTATCATTGAGTAATCGAATCTCATTGTTTAAATAAGTAATAATATTTGTATCAAAAAATAGGCATTATAAATTTTAAAAAAAAATTAGCATTATCTCTTGGAATAACTGTATCCTTTTGCCTAAGTAAGTATTATGGTTTGCATCAAAAAATAGGAATACAAAGAATCGATTATAAATTTAATATTTTTTTGGACTCGAGTCAGTAAATTCGAGAGGTATTCTACACCTAATATCCTAAAACCAACTGGTTAACGAGTCATTGGTTGAAAACTTACTATAAGGATTAGCAAAAAAGTATAAATAATAATAATAATATTAGATAATAAGGAGACTAAATTATAAAAAGATAATAAATCAGCTTATATCAAGTTAGAGGACTTAAAGAGTAAAATGGAGAGTTGGTGAAAAAAGATTTCTAAAAAATTTTTTCTATAGCTAACACTTAATCACTAACTGAATCGAATATTAGCTATCTTTAGGATTATCTAACCTAACTTTTAATTCAAGGTTGAGTCGGTATATATTGCTAATTTATCTATTTTACTTGAGGATGAGCAAAGTTTAAGTTGGGGGAGGTGATAAATACCACAAACATATCAAAAAAAGCATTAATTTGCTAACTAATTCATCTTTCTTTTTTAAGAATTGATGGTTCTTCTTATGTTTTGTAGAAAAAATGATCGTCAATGCAAGAAACCCGATTTATAGATTAAAAGAACTTAAATTGAAAGTAAATTAGACTCAAAATAGATTTAAAATAAAAGAGGTTGCATCTAGCATTACAAAAAAAGAAGATATTATTTAGAAAATCCAAATGGACATATGCAATATTTTAAAGAAATAAAAGTTTTATTTTGGAAAAGAAATATAAAACTTACATGATTTAATCGGTGGGGTTGAAGGAGGAATTGCATCATCGGATGTCTGAGAGTTGTTTTTGCGCGTGATCGGATGGCTAGAAATCCACCTGTGCGCTATCCAATAGTCTAAAAAGAAGCCAGTGCTGATCAAGACCCTCTAGGCTATTCCTCGGTATGATCTAACAGTCTAAATCCACCTGATGCATTGACCCGATGGTTCAGAATGAATTGGGTTTTGATTAGGCTATGAACACTAGATTTTAGTTGATATTTTTGGGCATTGGCTTGTGATCTAATGGCTGAAAAAACTCCAAAATTTGGGAGAAACTCTAATTCCTCCTCTCTCTTTCTCTCTCTCTAACACAAATTCACCGAGCCTCTCCTCTATTTAAATCCCCTACCAGCCACCTTTAAAAATCAACGTCCTTTGGAGGATCAGTCTTCTCCATGCCTCTCTTCTCCCTCTTTCTCTCTCCCTCTCTCTCTTTTCCGCCAAGTTGCCGGTCCTCTCTCCTCTCTCCTCTCTCTCTCACCAAACTCTCCCTTTCCTTCTTCTTTCGTCATTCTTTTTCCAAAACCAAGAGCCTTTTTCTTCTCCATAAAATCCTTTCCTCCTACTCTTCTTGATCTCTACTCTAAGTTGTTGGAAGGAAGTTTTCAAGGTTCTAGGATGAAGATTTCAGAGAAAAGTATCTCCATGGCCGACTAATTGTTTCGTTCTCAGAAGATCGATACAATTTTGTTTTGATAGAGTTTTCTATTTTACATATTTTATGTTATTTTTTTATATGCAATAAAAGATTTGGCTTTATTTGATCGCCGTCATAAGTGATCAAAAATAAAACCCAGGTTGATTCCTTAAGGTTTTAGGATTTTCTTAAAATTTAACCTATTGATGCATCTATAACCTAAAAATTTTATATTTAATTATTGTATTAGCTGCACGTGAATGAATTTCATAATTTTACAATTTTTCTAATGATCTTTTATGCAGTCTATAAATTTTAGAATCTATAAATTTGTCTTATGGCCTTAGAAGTAGAAAATATTATAAAGATTGTTCTCATTATTTCCTAAATCTAAGAGGAAGATGATGGATAACCATTGGATGACACTAATTTTGTGAAAAAAAGAAAGATGACAGTATATCATGGTCTTAGTTCAATAAGTTTGTGATCATTGGTAAATTCAGCATTTTCCCGTAGGAACTCAAATGTGATTCTTAATTGGTGAATGCATAAGGCCTGTGGCACTCACATTATGAAGTTTTTTATAGTCAACATCTCTTCGGTGCATTTGATCACTCATGATCTCAGAGTCATTAGTTTCTCCTGATCGAATCAACAAAGTTGCGTTATTCCTCTCTTTTAGTTCAACATCACAAGATTTCCCATTGCCATTTGTATGTACTAATTCAAAATATGACATGACTTCATCAGAAGAACAAAATAGGCTGCTTGAACTACTAGAATCACCAATCATGTTTTCCTAGATCTATGCCTGTTCTGCTAGCACTATTTTCACTTTTTTTAGGATTGTAATCTTCGTCTTCAGAATCCTCAGATGGCCAATCTTCAGTAGGATTAAGATATGTGTTTCCAACATCAGGGTCAGTAGTTGCTTCCTTGAAGATGTCCTATTCACAAAATAAATTAGAGAAACATAACTAGATAGGTTGACAGCTTTTGTAAAAATAATTTCCTAGTGAACAAGTAACTTGAATAGAGTGCCAACCTCCCATTTACTGTTTGCAGTAAAGCAAGTGCCTAGATGCGCATTAATGGCTTCTAGAATTTCCATTTTACACACACAAAATTTGCAAATTCATCCTTGATTTACCACTATATTTTTTTTATTTGTCATCCCTTTTACCTTCCCTGTATCAATTCTTCTCCTCGATCCCCATAGCCTTCATACTACCTTCGCCAATATCTTCAACATTCAAGAGCCTCAACTCCTTTCAGATACTCTTTAGAGACCTCCAACGTACTTTATGAAAACTGCATTATCATTGATGAAGATTTTGAAGGAGATTGCTAACTTGAGGAACTTGATGGTATAATCTTAGACAAATTGATCATACTTCTGTTGCAAGTACTACTATTTAATCTACCGATCCTTTCCATAGTCGATTGGATAAAATGACTTCTTTATTAGGCCCTTAAATTTGCTTCATGTCAAATTAGAAATGTTGTTATTTCTCATGTATAAATTTTACCATGTGAGAGCATGGCTAGAAAGTTTGAAATGAGCAACAGCTACTTTCTAAATACTAAAATATCCATAGATAATAAAGTTGGTCTCTAATTAATCCTATTATATAAGGATCTCAACTCGAGCTTTAACTTTAAATGGTTGAAGAGAAGAAATTTTTGTACATATAGGTTGCTCATCCTCCTCACTAGATGGAGGATCATGAGGAGTATATTAAATATATTTATAAAAATATTAATTTATAAATTAATTTATTTTTATTTTTAAGAATTGATATTTTTATTTTATCTTTTATAGAAAAGATAATCATCGATGAAAAGATCTTGATTTATAGATCACAACAAAGAAAATTTGAAATAAATTAGACTTAAAATATAATTAAATTAAAAAAAGAACATATATAATATTATAAAAAAATAAAAATAGCTAGAAATCCAAAATGGATAAATATGTCATTATAAAGAAATAAAAAAAAAAATTTGTAATTTTTATTTTGATAAAAAAGGCGCTGGTGGTTTTATTTCTATGGGAGCTAGCGGGCACCGTGCGGTTGAGCGGGTTCGTGGCCATGTTTTGCGGATGAAAAAAGGCCTTCGTAGGTCCGTGAGCGGAGATAGCGGATCCGTGAGCGGGGTCGCAGTGGGTTTGCGGCCGGAGCTTTGTGTTGGCATGGGATTGAAACAGGTGGACAAATGCTACAGTGGGTTTGGATGATGATACAATCTAATTAGTGTGATAATTTGATCGCGAGCAGGAATCCTTATTATATTTTTCCTCAAAC
The DNA here is from genome assembly GCA_006176705.1 of Cocos nucifera. Lineage (NCBI taxonomy): Eukaryota > Viridiplantae > Streptophyta > Magnoliopsida > Arecales > Arecaceae > Cocos > Cocos nucifera. The sequence goes on from QRFJ01001763.1 coordinate 173,993, forward strand.
TCTCTCACCCTCTCCTCTATAAATAACTCTTCCTGATGCCAATGGAGAAGCAAGCAGCCTCTAAGGCCTTCCTTCAGCCCTCTCTCTCTCTCCTCTCTCCTCCTCCCAAACAGCAAGATCCATTCTCTCTTTCTCTTTCTTTCTTCTCTCTTCTTTCTCAGATTTTTTTTCCTCAAATTCAAAGATAAAAATTTCAGCGAGAAACTTTCTAATGGCCGACTGATCGACTTATTCTCAAGAGATCATTATGATCTTATTTTGATGATATTTTTTATTTTTCATCTTTTATATTTTTTTAATTTATAATAAAGATTATTTTTATTTATAAAATCTTTATATCTTTATTTTCTTACAATTGATCTAGAATAGTTTATGACTTGAGATGAACCATGATCTATGGATCTGGTTCGTACTTTTAGAATAAATTATATTTAGATTAATTCTTTTTATTCTATCTAAATTAATTTAAACTAGTCTATAACTTTAAAGGATGAGTTGTGATCCAAGAATATAGATCGTGCTCTTTAAGATAGGTTATATCTTTATTGATTAGATATCAATTATAACATATTAAAAAGAATACCAGCTATCAGATAAGAGATCAATTGAGATCCTGAAAGTCCATCTCGATACATGCAACTCCTCTTTAATTAATTTGCTATTTAATTTACTTTCTTAATTAATTTAAATAGTCTTTTAATTAATTAATTTTTAATTAATTTTAATTTTAATTTTAATTTATAATTTAAACATAGTTAACATGATTCCTAAGAATACGATCTCAACTCATCATATCTATATAGTAGTGAGTTAGATTTTATTTTTGACCACCTACGATAGCAATCAGATCATCATCTCCAAAAGTTGGAGATAGGTTCGCAACAAGAGTTGTTAGCACTTATACTTACGCTAAAGCTACTATCAATCTAAAAATCATCTCGATAAGTTGGATAATCTTCTTCTCTAGTTATGTAAAATATTCCTTCATCTCATCATCCATCAAGAAAGAACTAGCAGTCATACTCGCTTTTGTCCTTCTATTTACTTAACGTACAGATTACTCTTCTCCTAATTACTTGTATTGCCCACATGTCTGAATCATGCACTAAATGTCCCCTATAGATGTAATGGACTGATGCTCTAACACCAACTTAATCTGATTGTGGAGAAGAAAGATTTTCTTTAATCTTCTCAACTTGGATCTCCCAAAAAAAAATGTAGAAAAAAAGAAGTTTTAAAAGTAGCATCCAAGTCCCTTTTCTTTTCTTTTTTTATTTTTATTCTCTCTATACTATAAACTAAGGTACATAGCCCTTATTTATGATAGTGAGATCCATCCTTCCATAATTCAGATCGAATTTTTCTTCTTATGTTTTAGAAGAACATCCATGCTTGAATTATTTGGATTGGACTCCTTGTCTTAGCTCAAATAAGACTAGATTTCTAAATAAAAAAATAAAGATAAAAATAATGAAAATACTAAAATTTTATAGAAGATAGACCATCCATCTCTCTCCTGCCCTTCAGTCTCCCTGCCACCCCTCTCTTCCTCGATCGGTGGCTTTCCCTCGGCTGCCTCCTCCCCTCGACTGCACCTGACATGCCTCCTCAAGCCCCCAGCCGCAAGCTCCCAGCCTTCTCCTATCTCTTCAAAATTTTGAACCACCACCACCCTCTCCCCCACCACCCCCTCGCTTCTCTGACCGGTGGCTTTCCCTCAGCTGCCTCCTTCTAGTTGCATCCGGCCCACCTCCTCAAGCCCTCGGCTACCTCACACCTCCCGTCTTCCCGAGCTTATCCATGGTTGCATTCTTGAGCCTTAGTCCTTGCTCGTCTATACCTTTTATGCCTCAATTCCTACATGCCAGCTCATGCCACAATTTTATATGGTAGCCTTCTTCTATTATGAGTATTAGCAACAGTATTAGTGATAGCTAATACTATCACTAAAAATTATTTTTTATTTAAATTATATTAATAAACATAATTAGATATTAAAAAATTATTTAATTAAGTATTAATTTATATAGGATTTGGGTTCTGGCATATAGAGCACTCAAATCAAGAAAAGGTTCGGATAGCATTGCAAACACGGGATCAAGACGTGCCCTGTGCGTTCCAATCTCGGTGTGCAAAGTGCTCGAATCAAGAAAAGGTTCAGACTAAAAACACGAGGTCAAGACGTATCCTATGTGCTTCGATCTCAACATGCAAAGCACTTAAATCGAGAGAAGGTTTGGATAGCATTGCAAATATGGAGTCGAGACATGCCCTACGTGCTCCAGTCTCGACATACAAAGCACTCGAACTAAGGAAAGGTTCGGACTGCAAACACGGGGCCAAGATATGCATTGCACACTCTGGTCTAGGCATGAAGAGTGCTCGAACTAAGAAAAGATTCAAAGAGCATTGCAAACATAGGGCCGAGACATGCCCTGCATGCTCCAATCTCGGCATGCAGAGTGCTCGAACTGAGAGAAGATTTGGGCTGCAAACATAAGGTCGAGATATGTCCTGCACGCTCCGATCTTGGCATGTGGAGCACTCAAATTGAGGGAAGGTTCGGGCTATAAATACGGGGCTAAGACGTACCCTACATGCTCTGATCTTAGTATGCAAAGTGCTCAAACCGAGGAAAGATTCGAACAACATTGCAAACCATCCCTATTTGCAATGATATCCCTTACTTCTGTGATTATGCTTTTAAAAATGCTACACTTTTAGTTCGAGGATGGGTTCATTGTCCTTGTAAAAAAAACTATTAATGAAAAAATATTTAATAGGGATAGAATAGTTATCCATTTTTATAGGAATAGATTTATGCCAAACTACAAGCGTTGGTATGTACATGGAGATTGAGATGTTGGAGACAATTGCAAGGGCTTCAGAGGCTCTACTTGTCCAAGATCTTGCTGATGTGCAAGAGCTTAATGGTGACGGCTTGAGCAGATGATTGACACATTTGGTATTTGATCTGATTATTGGTGGATGTCATATAATAATCTTTTAGATTATAACTATTATAGTCATAATGGATATAGGGTTGCTATGGTTATAGTCATGCTTATCTGCTATAGGGTTGCTACCTCCTAGAAGCTAAGCAAGGCTATAACTATTACAATCCCTATAGTCCATCATGGCTATGGCGATTGCTATCTAAAAGATTGTTACATGCACTTTCATTGATAATCATATTAAATCTACTAAATGTACTAATCATATGCTCGAGTCTATCACCATTAAGCTCTTGCATATCAATAAATATATTGGACAAGCAGAGCTTTCCGTTCACGCATAATATCTTCTATGTCTTCCTATACATGTACCAATACTTGTAATTTGGCATAGATCTACTCCTATATGAATAGGCAACTATTGTATCACTATCAAATATTTCTTTATTGACACATTTCTTATGAAGACAACGAGCCCATCCTTTTTCTAAGAGTGCAGCATTTTTAAAAGCATAATCACAGAAGTAAAGGATATCATTGCAAATGGATACGGTCAAGATGCGCATCCCGTGCATGCAGACTTGGAGCTTGCCAAATGACTAGGCTATGCAAGCACATGAATTTTATTTTTAAGTAATTTTATTTTTTAATAAAATTTATACTTATGGTTGACAGCTCAAGGAGGCGGCCGGAGGCTCGAAGAGGCTATGATGACTGCTCGTGCGAGATGCACCTAAATGGAGGTGATGCATTCTATTCTTGTTGTTGTATGGTCAAGCTTAGATGGTCTGTTATATCGTAGATAACTGCTTGTAGCCATCTCACTATACTTTAGTGCAGAGAAACTTGTAACGCAGGACAAGCCTGGATCATCTATTACATCATAGACAACTACTTGCAGCTATCTCATGGTTAAAGGTGCAGAGGAACTTGTAATGCCTTATTTTTCAATAGTAGATCTAAGCCTTCTGCATATTTTCATATACTAAGATGATCATATACTACTAGATGAGAATTAGATAATGCCTAAATCAAGGGACCCGCAAACCAACATATTATCATGTATCATTAGATGAGAATTATTTTTCTGCTGATACATTATAGATGCTAACTAACAATTTTTATTACACATGAGTTAAATTTTGATCATCTTATTATATTTTGATAGATACTTTGTTTGAACCAATTTTTAGATCATCTACTTGCTTTGATTTTTATTTTTATTTTTAGATATTATACATCATGTCTTCTAGAGATCGGAGCCGTTCTAGCTAAGGATAGAGCTCTCGAGGATGCAGCCAGCTGGCATGGTTCTGCACATCTCATACCAAATGGTAATTAAACTCTAACACTTTAGATATTATTATTTTATCGTTTGCTAACTAATATAATACTTTTTATATTAGATATTTTATACTCAGGTTTGGATGACAGGAGGTCACCAGCGATCACATAGTCACATGCAGTAGCGACCAGCTCATAGATACAGAGTCATCATCGAAGACCCATCTGGCTTGCGGCACCTCCGACTCAATCGGAGGATAGATAGCTTATCCACGTTTAGAGCCACTCATAAGTACTACAACTTTAATTAATATATTTTAATTTAATAATTTTAAAATTAATATTTATTTTTTAAAATCAATTTTACTATAAATTTAGAGAGGCTGGAGTATCTTGTATGGTTACCAGCATCATACGATACTTGATGCCGAAGCTGGTGAACGAGTTTTCTAGCTGGCTGACTGGAGCACGTGATGCAGTCTGAAAGATATTTCTAGTAAGTCAAAACTAGTTTAATTTTTAAATTTTTGATATGTTGATATTTTAATTACATATAAATACACGCTTTCTTCTATCTTGCAGGAGTACTACCGATTCAAGGATTTTCAGGATGAGGAGGCTGGTTGTCAGATCTTCGAGGAGGTAGCCATACGGAGGCTTCGAGATGGTCTGTATAGCCTAAGACGGTCCGCCATCCAATAATTCAGTTCTCAATCACCATTGGATTGGAGATCCTTTATGGATCATCGGATGTAGGCGGATATATGGCAGGCCCTCTGCAATCAGTGGAGTAGCAAGGAATACTCTGATAGGTGGCAGAGGGTCTGACAGAATCGGGCCATCCAGTAGAATTCGATTAGGCATACGGACAGCTCAATCAATATATATGTTGTGGCCAACAGACTAATAAGAAATCAATATCAAAGCACTTCACTAGAACTATAAAATTTTTTATATATTATATTTTAATTAATTTAATTTTATTATTTATTTATTATACACATGATACCTAGGTCATCCACCAGATCAGCTATAGTTATGGCAGGCTACACACTAGTCCAGGAGGATTGGTGACTATTTAGATTTTATGTCATAATAGATTATGGTAAGAACTTCAAACTTTATTTACTAATTAGGTTATTACAAGATCTAATTTTTATATTATAATTAATATATTTCTAAACTATGTAAATGCATTATGCAACGTACGTTGCTGAGAGGTATGATGATGACCCATCTTTTTACCCCCTCCTTGATCTTTAGAAATGGCTCAGTACTACTCGAGGTGGTGAGTAAGAGCCGGGTCATAGGATTCGACCACAGCTTCAATCCTTCATCATCTCAATATCCTTCGGCATCCTCACAGGCCTCGACTTCTAGATCTAGAGTGATGCACACGTGGAGGCACTACAACAAAATCTATTTTTTATGACGCAACATATTCATCACAAATAATAAATTTTTCATTGCTAATAATTATTAGCGATAAAAATTTTGCTGCTAATTCTTCATCATAAAAAATGAGATTGTAGATAATGATTAGCGACGAAAAGATCATTTTTGTCGCTAATAAAAATTTTTTATGAAGAAAAAATTTCATCAAAATTTTTTTATTGATTAAATTATTTATGATAAAAATTTTATGATGAAAATCAAAAATTTTCATCATAAATAAATTTTATTTTAATAAAAATATTCATCAAAAATAAAAAAAAATATTTATGATAAAAAATTTCCATCATAAATACAAAATTATTTATGATGAATTTTTTTCATCATAAATAAGTTATTTATTTCCAATGAAATATTTTCATCATAAATAATTATCTTATTTATGATGAAAATTTTTTATCAAAAATAAATCTTAATTATGATGGAAAATTTTTGTTGCAAATAATTTTTATTTATGATGGATAATTTCCATCATAAATAATTTATATTTATGACGTAAAGTTTTCATTACAAATAATTATAGTATAAATGATTTTTTTAAAAAATTATAAATAAATATATTTTATATCTTTAGTATATTTATAATTTATAAAATTAAAATAAAAAATTTATAAATAAATTTGATCATTTCATCCATAATAAATTTCATCATTTTATTATATAAAAAATATTTCATTATAAAAAATATATTTTGGTACATAAATACAAAAGATCCAAAATAAAAGTAAAAATAGAAGAAAACATGCTAGCCATCAAGCATCGGCAATATCTAGAGAAAAAAAATAGGTCGAAGGAGGGGAGCACTAAGAGGAGCTTGGACCGACCTACTGCTGTCTCATCAACTGCATCACCTGCTTCATCTATACCATCTACTTCATCATCTGCAATTGAAATAGCTAGTACTCATCGATGTGTGCAATCAACTCAGCAGCCTACTATCGATCCTTAGCAATCAATCTCTGTATCTCCATCAGTCGAGCATCACAAGCAGCATGGATGCCAGTCCTGGATGAGTATGAAGATGTAGGAGCTCTGATCCCATGTCCTAACCTCCTAACATAATAGAATCTCATACCAAGCACCTAATCATAGATCTCATCATCTATGGATGCAGTCGAGACTTCTAGAGTAGGTTGGGATCTAATATCTATCATATGATCCTAAAAATTAAAGTTATAGCTATTTTGAGTTTGTACTAAAAATCAAAATACTAATGAAAAAATAGTTAGAAAAACTTACGTAAAGCTCCTGGCTCTCGATCATCCAGTCTCCTGACCATCGCTGATGGGTCCGCTATTAGATCTTGATCCTATCAGAAAGCTCGCCACTTTCTACATCTTTCTATAATTTAAGAATAATTAATATATTTTTTTAAAATAGTTAAAAAATTAAAATATGATAAATAAAAATTACTTAATTATCATCTACTCCATATGGCGAGTGAATGGCCTAGAACCCCCATAATACGAGATTGTCTGTCTCGTCTGATTCGCCGCATTTTTGGCACATCGATCCTACACAGTTAACATTCAAATTAGTTAGTAAGTAAATTTAAAAATAAATAATTTAATTATTAAATTCTAAATAAAAGAAAGTTAGTTGATATGTCGGATTCTCATACGTGTGGTATATGATGGTCCAGTCCTCGATACTGATGCTGTCATATGGCCGCTGCCGTGCAGCCTCCATCCCCTGGTCATGCACTACAGCATATCAGTGGCGATGAATACGATACCAATACTTCTTGAAATGCGAGCATAAATGATCATCTATAGCTCACCGCACGCAATCATGCTCAAAATCAATAATCTTAAATATAGCCTACCAATAACAAATATTATAAAATAAAATATTAATTAAATATTTAAATAAATATTATTATACTTGTAAGTTAATATAGAAGATCTTCCTTTGAGGTCGTGTAACCTGATGCCAATTGAAGAGCGTCATCGGGATATAGCTATGGCAAATGATGCCCAGCTCAGTCTGCTATGGCTTGCACCATCCCCAAATAGGCATGGTATAGCCTGATGGAATTTTGATGTGAAGATGCTGTCCCTCGTGCTTGCACCTCCAATGCTCAAGAGCGAGATTCTTTGATGGACCTCGCCCTCACCTCACCACTGATAGAGAATGACCTAAAAAAATAATGAACAAAATATTAGTATGATAGCCATCTATAAATCTAATAGCTAGGTAGATTAAAATCAAATTTTATCATGTAAAGAATATAAAAATACCAGTCGGGGCTAGCTCACTCGAACCTGCCTCACTCGGATCCATCTCTATAGGGCCCTTTGGCGACTTTGATGGTGCAGCAGTGTTAATGGGGGAAGGCTCAGGAGTAGGCTGGGAACTCGAACGTCGTCATCTCTCTCCTAGTGTCATACCTGCAATGCTTAAACTATGCATATAATTAACTTGATATATAAATAAATATAATAATAAACAATAATAACGACTCTTGAATTGGAGTCTAAGGTTAAATCAATGCATGAATTAAATCATTACCAAATCGGATCCCAAAACGAATCCTGGACCAAATCTCGACTCGGATCTCGATCAAGATCCGACCTAGATCATGATCCGAATCCTGAAATGGATCCCGAACATGATCCCAGACTAGATCCTGAACAGGATCCCAGACTGAATCTTAGACTGAATCCAATCCGAATTTCAATTAAGATCTGACCCAAATCTTGACCCAAATCTCAGACCAAATTCTGGACAGGATCCTAGACCAGATCCCAACCAAATTTTGAATAGAATTCTAGACCAGATCCCAAATAGGATCTTAGATCAAATCTCGGATCAAATCCCAGACCATATCCTGGACAAGATCCCGATTCAGATCCCTGATCAGAACCTGATCTAGATCCCAGACCGGATAGTTTATATGCATTATAAATTAAAATCTTTGACTAATGCAAATTAAAATATTAAATCATAATGATAATACAAATTAAAATCTTCGACTAATGCAAGTTATTAATATATTTAATTTTATTATTTATTAAAATTTATAATAAATTTCTTCGAACACCATCGTGGCCCTCCTCCCTCTGTGCGCCCCTCTATCGCCCACCATCGGTGCTCATGGACCCCACCATCCCGACGCCCCTTAGCCACCCACCACTAGTGCCTGCGGCCTCCGAACCCATCCTGGCATCCCTTCGCCACCCACCATCAGTGCCCACGACCCCCAACCCATCCCATCACCACCACCCCAAGGCCCCACACCTCACGTGGCCCCCCTCCCCTACAGTCGGCACCCACCCTCCGCGCCCCACCTCCACCATCAGCCACCGCACAAAACAACCTATGGCCCCCAACCCGCGGTCCCATCACCATCGCCAGTGACCCCCACCCTAATGTACCCCCTACCCCCTGCAGCCAGCACCTACCCTCCATGCCCCGCCACCCTTCACCAGCCACTGGACGAAAACATCCACAGCCCTTTGGACGATCGAAAGAGAATTAAAAAAAATTACCATCAATGGTGGCAGTGGCAGCGATAATAGCGGTGACGACAACAGAGACGACCCCGACGGCGATAATGGCAGCGGCAGCGGGAGACCAGGTCACCAATCGATGGAAGCCAAGGAGGAGGGGGAGAGAGAAGATGAGGGAGGGGGTGAGAGTGGGTTTTGGCCATAGTAGAGAGAAGATGAGGGGGTTTCGTGTGAACGTAGTGGGAGGGGATATTTAAAAATTTTTTAGCAATGAATTTTTAGCGATGAATTTGCATCGCTAAAAGTATTATTAGTGACGAAAAATATTTTTTGTCGCTAATAATTTCCATCAATTATTTTCTCAAAAAAAATTTCCTCTCCAAAAAATATTAAAATATTTGATAAATTTATTTATGATGAAAAATAAATTTCATCATAAATAATAATTATTAGTGACGATAATATCCATCATAAATATTTTTTTATAAATAAATAATTTAAAAATTTTTTAAAAAAGATGAAAATATTTATGATGGAAATATTATATCATAAATAATATTATTTATGATGAAAATTTTTCATCATAAATAATTTTTCATATGTAAATAATTTAAAAAATTTTAAAAAAGTTGAGAATATTTGCAACGATAATTAATCCATTGCAAATAAGTATTATTTATGATGAAAAATGTATTCCATTGTAAATAAATATTATTTATGATGAAAATTCATATTCCATTGTAAATAATTATCCGTACATATAAAAATATAAATAATTAAAAAAGTCAAATTTTTTATGATGAAAAATTTTATAAAAAAAGGCAAAAATATGATGTGCATGGTCGATGCAACGGCATTGAGCGGTGTAAGTGCTTCCACTGTTAGCTAGCCCATGGGCAAATTAATTTTTTTTATTTTTTCAAAAATTAATATTCTTTTAAAAAATTTATTATTCTCTAAATATTATATAATTTTAAAATTTAAAGCTCATCTTCATCATTTATTATTTAAATAATTATAATACAAGTATCATCATAAAATATTGGCTCAATCTGATAGCTCTAGCTTTATAGATTGATAAAATTTGATTTCGACGGTCACGAACGATCGTATGATGATCTATTAGATAGAAACTACTGATGAATCTTAAAACTTGCAACGATAATCTCTATGATATTTATAGTATACTATCAAAATATTACTTAAATCGGACATCATTATCATGATCAATTTAGTACGAAATGATTTCAGCCATTAAATAAAAGAAAATGATCAAATGGCCAAATGACGTTCGATTAAGATGATTTTTAGATAAATGATCTTTAGTACTAATTGGATCATTTGTATAGTGAGGATCATAAAATTCAAACTGCACGTATATGAATGATTCAAAACTATATGTCTTTTGATACTTATTCTTAAGATCCTTAAGTATACTTGTATTTTTGTAAGATCAACTTAACGTGGATGGTTCATATACATACAGTTTGAATTTTACGATCACCATCATATAAATGATGAAAGTAGTAGCAAAGATCATTTAGCTAAGCAATCGCCTTAATTGAACGCTGTTTGGCCTTTTGATCACTCATTTTTTATTTAACGATCAAAATCATCCTATACTAAATTAACCATGATAATGATATCTAATTGATGTAAAATTTTAATAGTATGCTATAAATATCACAAAGATCATCATTATAAAATTTTGGATTCATTGATGATTTTTATCTATCAGATCATTATGCAATCATTCATGACCGTCGAAATCAAATTTTATCGATATGCATAGCTATGGTTATCAGATTGAGACAATATTTTATGACGATGCTTGCATGATAATTACTTAAATAATGAATGGTGAAGATGAACTTTAAATTTTATAATTATGTAATATTTAAAAAATAAAAATATTTTTTTTAAAAAAATACTAATTTTTGAAAAATTAGAAAAAAATATTAATTTGCTTGTAGGTAAGCTAACAGTAAATGTGCTCGCACCCCTCAACCCCTCATCGATCATGCATGGCACATCTTTGCCTTTTTTATTTTTAAAATAGTTCATATTTTTTTAATTTTTTAAATTTAAAATTTTGGTCAGATTTTTTATGATGATGATATTTTGTTGCAAATAATTTGGTATTTTTTAATTTTTTAAATAATTTATTTTATTTAAAATATTTATGATGTAATATTTTCATCATAAATAATTAATTATTTATGATGAAAATAGGATTTGCATCATAAATAATCACTTATTTATGATGGAATATCTTCATTATAAATAATCCAATATTTTTAATTTTTTAAATAATTTATTTTTATAGATTATTTATGATGGTGATATTTCATCATAAATAATTGATTATTTATGATGCAAATCCTATTTCTTTTGTAAGTATTCGATTATTTGCGACATAAAATTTTCGTCATAAATTTTCATCGCAAATACCTGTATTTGCAATGAAATTTTTTTTCATCATAAATAATTCCATCGTAAAAGATCTATTTTCTTGTAGTGAGGAGATCATGCAGAGACTTCGGAGCTAGTGACCTTAGAGCTTCTTGGATGCCATCCGTGATATGGTCGGAGAGCTTCTCTAGGATCCATGCTATGCGACCAGTTGGACTCATCATCCCAACTATTATATCAGATAATTAAATTATTAAATTATTTTAATTATTTTAAATTTTTATTTTTAGAAGCTTTTTATATTTAAATTTGAGTCTAGGAAGGAAATCTAGAGGCTAAAAATTCAAACTAACTATTCAATCAATAGGTCGGGGGTGTCTATAGCTCTATATCATTGAATGAAATGTATAAAAATAATTTATTTAAAAATCGAAAGAGTATATCGAAAGATACGCTTTCATATCGAAAGATACGCCTTCATATCAAAACTTATTAATATTATTTTATTTTTTTTATTACAAGATTCTAGGACATTCAGCTTTCATCCACCAGCTATTGAAGAAGAGTAGAAGGAGGCGACGGACGATGATGAGGATCGAATCTAATTTTTTTGATGTATTATAATTTTTTATATTGCTTATATAAAAATTATATAATTTTTATTTTTAATATAATATAATTAGTTTTTAACTTCTAATTTTTATATTATCTTTGAATTTTAATTATAATAGGTATTAGAAATAATAATTCATTATGATTAGTTAAAATAGATTTTAAAAAATATTATTATTAATTTTTTTAAAAAAATAAAATTAACTATTACCATCGGTATTAGCGATGGCATAAGAGATCAAATTGCCATCACTAATATTTTTTAAAATAATTTTTTTATTTTATTTAAAAATTAATTAAAATTAGAAATAGTATTAGTGATGAAATGATTGGTTGCTAATAATCATTAGTGAGGGCATTAGCAACGAACCTATCATCGCTAATATTTTTTAATTTTTTTAAAATTTATTTTAAAAATAATTAATGATAAAATTATTTTAGATTATCTTTTACGATGGTATTAGCGACAGTATATCTATTAGCGATGATAAAAGGACTATTACCAATGGTGAAATACTGTCACTAATAGTCTGAATTCTTGTAGTAATTTGATATATACCAGCCTTCCATCTGAGGACTGACTCTTTGTCGAGCTCTGGTGGATCGCATCCAAGAAAGAGGAGAGCTAGAAGCCATTAGTTGCTCTTCAGGATGGGCCGTCCACCATCCCCTAGATTAAGCATGCCGTGGACAATGAAGCAGGCACTATAAAAAAAATATATTTTTATGATAAATTTTTTTTGACAAAATAAAATATCATCACTAAAAATAATATTTTTATAATAAATTATAATTTTATCATAAAAAATTATTTTTTTTGTGACAAAATCTCTTTTTGTCACTAGAGGTTGAATTATTGCAATAAAATAATAATTTTGTCACAAAAAATTCTTCCACTAATTCATAATCTTCTAGATTTTGGTGCCAAATGTATTTATGATAAAAATATATAATTTTATGATAAATAATTTATCCCTAAAAAATCTTCATTTGTGACAAAAAATATCAACACTAAAAATAAGATTTTTATAATAAATCATAATTTTGTTATAAAAATCAACTTTTTTTATGATACCATCTCCTTTTGTTACTGGAGGATGAGTTATTGTAACAAAATAATACTTTTGTCATAAAAAATTCTACCATCAATTCATAATCCCCCGAATTTTGATGCTAAATGTATTTGTGATGAATATATATATATTTATGATAAATAATTTATCACTAAAAATTATCCATTTGTGACAAAAAGATATCATCATTAAAAATTTTTTTTACAACAAATCATAATTTCGTTACCAAAAATCAACTTTTTTTGTGATAAAATCTCTTTTTATCACTAAAGGTATGAGTTATTGCAACAAAATAATAATTTTATCATAAAAAATCCTCTTGCTAATTCATAATCTCTCAAAATTTGGCACCAAATATATTTATGATGAAAATATATATTTTTATGACAAATAATTTGTCACTAAATATTATCCATTTATGACAAAAATATTTGTCATAAATAATTTTTTTTGAATTTAATTTTTTATTTATAGCAATAAAATCACTATTACCATTTTAAGCAAAATTATTATGACAAAATATTTCATTGCAAAAAGTTGAAATCACTATTTTATTTGTTATAAAAAAGTTAATATAATTTTTATGTCAAAGTTGTGGTTGTTGCAAAAAGATTTAGATTCCCTCCTATTGTTCCCTCCTTTTCTTAATTTATTAATAAAAAATATTTATCATAAAAAATGAATATATTTTTTTTGTGATAAAGATTTGTTTGTTTGTTTAAAAAATAATCCCTTCTTTCGTTCCTTTCTTTTCTTATTTTTTTGATAAGAATCATTTTATCATAAAAAAGCTATTATATATTTTCTTAAACTTTTGTTGAAAATGGCTATACAAAATACTATCATTTTATTTACAAAATATTATTGAGAAGTCACTATAAAGATCTCATTATAAGAAAAATTAATTTTAAATATTTTTGTGATAAATATTTTTCATAAAATTATTATATATTTTTTTAAAATCTATTTTCAAAAATTATGAAAAATCTTAAATGTTGAAATAAGTACTCTAAAAGAGTTAAGAAAATTATGGTATTGATTTATGTAATATTTTTAAAATATTTAAAATTATTTTTTAGCATAGTACTCTTTCTATCTTAGATGTATATAATTTAATTTTTAAATTTTTTTGGTATCAATTATATAAGATGAAATAGATTTTATCAAAAAATCAAATGCTACAAATTTTTAGTGGTTCAGCTAAGATCACATTCATCGACTTATCATATGGCATAGAACATCTAGCTGAGGAGTTCTATACTAAATAGGATAAGAATAAATCTATGCGAGTGGATCATCGAATTATCGTATTAATCAAATTTTGACTTACCATAATTTTTACATATGATAGTATTTCAGAACAATCAAGATATGCTTTCATATATTTATCTAAGTTCTACACCATGGCAATCAAGATAGAACTTGGTTGAGATCATATTTTAAGCTAAATTCCATCATTTTGGATAGTTTTGGTCTATTTTTATGTTTGACTTCTATTTTTATGATGTTTTAAATTTCAAATAAAATTTGAGATATATTTTTTAGATTTTTTTAAAAAATATATTTTTAATATAATAAATGGATAAAAAGATAGATTTTATAATATTATAAGTTTGAAAATAAAATCTAAGATATATTTTTTAGATTTTTTAAAATATATATTTATAATAAGTGAATAATCATGAATCTTTGGATGGTATTCAAAAGAATTTAGCCACCGATGAAACCTTTACTTTAATAATAAAACAAACTTTATGTTTTCTAAAACTATCATTTTTTTCCTCCATGGATGCGCGCCCGCTTCTTCCGCCTTCCAGCACTCCAAAAGGCAAAATCTCTCCATCTCTCCATCTCCCCTCCCCACCGCTCCTAAAACCCTACCGCCCTCCTCGTCCTCCTAACGGCTCTGGCGAAGTGAAAGGTAAGATCGGCACCACCAATTTGTATGCTCCATCTCCTTCCCTCTCATCTCTCCTTCCCTGCATTCTTCCAGTTCTATCTCCCTCCCCCCACCTCTGTGCATCCCTTGACCTCCCATCCATCCATCACACCGCGCGGAACCTTCCTGCCGATAGTTTAGGCCTGGCGAGCCACTCCATGTCTGGGTGGTCCGGCAACCATTTTTTTTTTTTTGGTTTCAAATGGGAGAAAGCCCGTCCCACCTTCTACCTCCACCGCATCCCCCTCCCCCTGCTCGCTTCCTTGCCTGTCCCACCCTCCGCCTCCGCTGCATCGTCCGCCCCCCCTGCTCGCTCTGCCTTCGTGCCTCCCTCGACTTCCCCACCATCATTCACCCGCCGACAGTCCAGCTGGCCCCCCTTCTCTGCCATCGATCCTTTTTTTGGTCATTTTTGAGGGCTGGTACCCTTCTCTGCCATCAAGTGCCGAGCCCTTGCTACGGCTGTTCATCACCCACCACCCAAAATTGGGTCCCTGCCTTCTTTTTTTTTATTTTTTTATCCAAAGACCTCCGGCTGGTCCCCCTCCTCTGCCACTAGGTGCCGAGCCCCTGCTCTGGCTGTTCACCCATCGCCCAAAACCCCACCTCCTAGAACCAGGTCCCTGCCTTTTTTTATTTTTTTTTTTATCCAAAGAGACCTCTGGCTGATCCCCTTCCTCTGCCACCAGGTGCCGAGCCCCTGCTCTGGCTGTTCACCCACCGTCCAGAACCCCGTCGCCTAGAATCGAGGCCCTGCCTTTTTTTCTTTTATTTTTTTATCCAAAGAGACCTCCGACCAGTTTCCCTCCTCTGCCACTCTTTTTTTTTTTTTTATGGTCATTTTTTAGGGTGGGTACCCTCCTCTGCCGACGGGTTTCACTAGAAACATCATATAGATTGAAACAACTCTCTAGTTCTGGTCGAACATTTTATTGTACCATAGACAACTTTGAGTCGTCTTTCATGCTGATAACCTTTTTTCTAATCATGCCTATATGAGCATCATTATGCTATGCTTGTATGGATATATATTTATTTAGTGAATGCATGGAGTCATATGCTTTCTTGTATTATATGCATTTCCAGTTCGAGAGGCATATTAGGATATATCTATGAAGGTAAATATTAATCTAAATTATGTATGTCTTGATGGGTTCATATGCAAATGCCATCTAGAGAGGGTCACTTTTGCAGTTTGATGAGTTCATATGGACTATTAAAGCCTTTTTAGATAATCATATACTGGACTATTTGGAGTTAGAGGGAGCAAAATGTGTCAAATGTTGGAAAAATTCTTCATCGAATTCTTCCGAAGTGTTTCGGAATTGCTAATGTATTTGTCACGAGAATTATTGGGCATGAGTTTCTTTGACATGAAATAATATTTATATTTGGTTGTTTTTATATTTTTAGTCTCTTGTTTGACTGATCTTCTCTCTTCTAGATCAACTAAGATCTATACTGTTAATTATCCTTTTTCTTGCAAAAGTTTAGCTGTAGATCTACATTCCTTGCATTGCTAAGAACTGATAAAGGTCTCTTGTAACATGTTATAGCTGTCTGAAGTAACACCAATCTCAAGAACACAATGGTAGCATATTCCATTATTGATCTTTTTGTGGCATGATAGTGATGCTTAGGCTGATCAAATTTAGATGTGATATTGTTCATCTCCTGTGAAGCACATATCATGTAGAATACTGAATGGTGGACTAATGGACTAGCAAGAATAGGGGTCTTGCGCAAGAATAGGGGCCTATGGGGACAAACAGTAGACTAGCAAGAATAGTGGTCTGGTGGAACATAGCTACATCATCTCAATAAATCACAAGCATGTTGGATTAATTATTGGAGATGAAAATGAATCTTGGAGAACTTTTTGATTGTTGAAACACTTATTCCTAATGCTTCATGCATGCATTTTATATCAAATGGATACCAGACTTTAGACATATAACAGTTCATCCCAAATTAAACAGACTTGAACACTTACAGACCTAACTTAAAATATTTTGTTCTAGATCTACATGGTTTCTTTTACTAGTAAAATTGTACAGATGAAAATAATTAATTAATTTATGTTTTGCAGTATGGGGAGGGTTTTCCATGATGTTTTGCAGGATTTTGATTTTTCTTTTATGAAAATATGATATTAAAATTTTTAATTATACTCTAAAAGAAATTTATTATGTGAATTTTTTTTTTTTGTGTAGGATGTGGACAAGAGTTACATTGATGATAATAATTTTTTTAATGATAGATATAAAAAAGGTGTAGAATCCTTTCTTAAGTTTGCGAAAGAAAATGTGAGGCGTCCGGATGATATGATTTTTTGTCCTTATCATAATTTTAATAATGGGATATACAAAACCTTCAGTTAAGTGAAACGTGACTTACATTTCTAAGGATTTTTACTTACTTATAGAGATTGGACTTTGCATGAAGAAAGAATACCGATGATAGTGACAATAATAATTTTTGGTAGTGATAATAATATCGATATGAAATGATGAATAGTATTGAATTTAATGAAGACTTGGTAGATGATTTATACGAGTTGTTGGGAGAAATGAGGGAAGCACAACAATCTGATGATACAATTAGTAGATCATAGGCTGAATTTTCATCTCTTGATAAATTAATTAAGGATGCATAACATGAACTATACCCAGGGTCCAAGTATTCATTGTTGTCTTTTATTGTCAAGCTGCTCCACAAAAAGATTCTCAATAAATGGACTAATAAGTCCTTCGATATGTTGCTCAATTTTTTAAAGAAGTTGCTACCAAAAAGTGCATCATTTTCCTCGTCATATTATGGGGCTAGAAAACTTCTATCTAGTATAAGGTTGGGTTATGAGTCTATTGAGGTATGTAAGTATAATTGTGTACTCTTTTGAAAGAAATATGAAATGGAGAAATGCTATCCAATATATAAGAAACCAAGATGAAAGTTTGATGATGGCAAGGGTACCAAGGTTCCTCACAAAATATTGCAGTATTTTTTATTAAAATCAAGATTGCAAAAACTCTTCATGTCTAGTAAGATGGCTTCATACATGAGATGGCATAGTGAAAAGCGTGTTGAAGAGGTTGATATCATGAGGCATCCAATTGATACTCCTGCATGGAAGGAGCTTGATAAGCAATATCCTCAATTTGTGGCAGATTCTCGTAATATAAGGCTTGCTTTGGCTAGTGATGGATTCAATCCATTCGGTCATATGAGCAACTCTTATAGCGTGTGGCCAATTTTTCTTATGCCTTATAATTTACCACCTTATGTGCTCAAAAAAGAGCCATTTCATTTCATGTTAGTATTGATTCCTGGACCACGTTCTCCTGGAAAGGATATAGATGTTTATATGAGATCCTTGATAGATGAGTTGAAGCAATTATGGCATGAAGGTGTGGAAACTTATGACTTATAGTGATAAAAGATTTCAAATGCATGCAACAATTTTATGGACTATAAGTGATTTTCTAGCTTATGGTTATTTATCTGGATGGGTTACTCAAAGCTACAATGCTTGTCCTATATGTCTTGATATGACTGATTCACAAAAGTTAAGAGGTAAGATAGGCTACATGGGCCATTATCGTTATTTGCCTCAAGAGCATCCTTGGCATAATAATAAAGCAGCATTTAATGGAAAAGTTGACCACTGTTCAAAACCCCAGAATTATCAGGAGAATAAGTATTGCAATGGTTAGAGCACTTGGAGGATGTCTTTGACAAATTTGGAAAACATCCAAGTAAGAGAAAAAGAAAGCATGGTAGTGGTGAACGAAATTAGGTTAAGAAGAGTATTTTTTTTGAGTTGCCATATTGGTAGAAACTCAAAATCAGACATACTCTTGATGTTATGTACATAGAAAAGAATATATGTGATAACGTGCTTAGAACATTGTTAAACATTACAAGAAAAATAATAGACACAAAGAATGCTCATGAAGATTTATGGGATATGAAAATAAGAAAAGAGTTGTGAATGCAACAAGGAAACAACAAATTGAAAAAGCCATCTATCTATTACATATTATCTCGAAGTGAGAGAAAAGCTTTTCTAGAATTCTTGAATTTCATTAAGTTTCTTGATGGATTTGCTTCAAACATATTAAGATGTGTTAAAGATGATAAGCTATCAAGCTTAAAGATATATGATTGTCATATTCTTCTGTAGAGGCTTCTTCTAGCTGGAGTTCATGGCTATTTGCGTAAAAAATTTAGCCAAGCATTATTTGAACTAGATGATTTTTTTAAGAAACTTTGCTCGAAAATCTTAAAAATAGAGGATGTAGAAAGATTAAAAAGGAACATACCTGTGATCTCATGCAAGTTAAAGCAAATATTTTCTTCTAACTTCTTCGATGTTATGATACACTTAGCTATTCACTTATCCAAGCAAGCGAAGATTGCCAGACCAGTAGGCTTATGATGGATGTTTTCTTTTGAAAGATAATGAATTTATAGTTTCTACCAGTTTTAATTTAAGTATTCTAAAATAATTAAGAACTTAACATCTATTTATTTATTTTCTTAAGGCATCTTGATTTTCTGGAAGATATGGTTGGTAACAGAGCTCATCCCAAAGGTTCAATTGCAGAATGATACATTATGAATGAATGCACAACATTCGTATCAATGTATCTCAAGAATGATGAAACCAAGTTCAATCAATCAAGAAGAAACTATGATGGAAGCCAAGATCAACAGTCTAGAGGGCTTGGAGTGTTTTTTTTAATGGCTCATTCTTTTGGACACATTAGGCCCGAACCTAAAATATCTCAAAAGGAATTGGATATGGATCAATGGTATGTCTTAAGTAATTATGATGAAATCACAAAATACTTGGAGTAAAAAAATTTTTAAATATTATTTTTATTTATTTTGTTAAGTATTTATTTTTGTTAAATATTATTAATTAAAATACTATTAAAATAATTTATAATTTATAGGATGCATAGGTAAGAACTATTAAAGGTGAGTCATCTCAACATTAGTGAGAGACAATAGAAGCAATTTTCTAATTAATTTAAAGGCTATGTAAGTTGTTCATTTTCAAATATGATAATTTAATACTCTTAGCAAGGAACTTATAACATTTATAATTTGATTTCTGTATTTATTATGTAGATGAATCAATTATATTATCAAGGATGTAAAGAAGCCATAAATGAATTATGGGCATTAGCAAATGGTTCTCATAAATCTAGCACAAGATGTTACTATGGTTTTATTATGAATGAAGTTCGATTTCACACAAAAGATTATGACAATCTTTGTAGAACTCAAAATAGTGGATTACTCATAGAAGGAGAACATGAAGGGAAGATGATTGAGTTTTTTGATTTTTTGAAAAGAGTTACACCACTCACATTCCTTAAAGAGTATACAATGGTGCTATTTGAGTATGAATAGTTTAATATTAAAAGTAGTTGTTGATCTAAAGATTGATTTTGATAATGACAAAGAGTTTTGAGTATAAGTTATAAAGTCTAACGATATTTATAAGGATGTGCAGTTTCAAAATTTCAAATACTCATAATTTTTTTTCAAGTATTTCTTGATATGTTAATGAGGATAAAATCAAGTTAAGAACGCAAGTCTAGTTTATAAATTAAATTAGAGAAAAAAAGATCATAAACAGTCTTTGGCACGTATGGCACGCAAACTAGACCGATCCAGTTTGAAACTGAGCCGACCTAGTCTCAGTGGAAGCAAAAAATAGAAAGGATAGAAAGCAGAATTTTTTATGATTCAGGAGACTGAGTCGATCTAGTTTTCAACTGAGCCGACCTAGTGACAACCAGACCGACCCAATCAGAAAAGTAGCCATTCCAATCTCAAAAAATAGAAGATGATAGAAATAGATATTTTGAGATCTCTGAAACTAAGCTGATCTAGCTAAAAACTAAGCCGACCCAGTCTAGACTGAGCCGATCCAATTAAAAATTGAGCCAGTTCAGTGCCTGTAATGGTTAGTTTTCAGTTTTATAATTTTTTTACTCCACACGTCTTTCAATAGCTATTTTCAATCTTTCAATGACTAGATCATTTTCAGAAGCCTATGTTAGTGACTTATAATGATAGAAAACCTAGGGGATACTTAAGAAAATACTTAGGACAAGAAAGAGGACTAAGAACCTAAAAAGAGAAAGCTTTCAATTAGATTTTCAATTTTTGATGTGTGTGAACCAAATAGTGAAAAAGGAAGGAGTATTTTTTTGGAGCTTTTCTTATCCTTCCAACATCCTCAATCAAAAAAAACTCAGGCCATCATCATTGAAGATTCATTTCTACTTCTTTCAAGCACTCACATAGAAGAAATCAAGTCTATAAGCCAAGCTCCTAGATTTTCTTCTCTTAAGCTTCAAAGAATTTATTTTTATTTTGTTTATTATATTTTTCATCTTTGTTCCAAGTTTCTTGGGATGAGAAACTTAGGTTAGTCAAAATCTAGAGTTGGATGTTGTATTGATTTGATTGGTGAGCCAAGGTTAAAATCAATTGGGATTGATTATTAGTCCGGAGAAAAATAATCACTTATGTGATTTTGGTTGGTGATCTAGAAAAAATCAACTAAGTTGATTGCGAGTTCAGAAAATAATCTTGTATAGTTTTGGTTGGTGAGTCAGAAAAAATTAATTGGATTTGATTGTGAGCCTAGAAAATAATCAAACTATAATTCTAGTTATGAATTATAGTTGAATTTTCAAGAGATATACTTGGAGAGTGAACGTAGGTACTGAGTTTAGCATCGAACCACTATAAAATTTATGTATTTATGATTATGTACTTTTATTTTATTACTTTTATTCATTACACATCATTTAGCTTATTTCATTTGGTATTTGATTAGTTTAATCTGCTCATATCTTAAGC
Organism: Cocos nucifera; assembly: GCA_006176705.1. Classification (NCBI taxonomy): domain Eukaryota; kingdom Viridiplantae; phylum Streptophyta; class Magnoliopsida; order Arecales; family Arecaceae; genus Cocos; species Cocos nucifera. The sequence continues at coordinate 196,056 of QRFJ01001763.1, forward strand.
TAAATTTTTAAATATCCAATTCATCCTCTCTCTTGGGTAGCCATACTTGGACAATAATTGGTATTAAAGTAGGTGCTCTGATTTTTTTTTTTATTCTAGAGTTAAAGATCTTATGGCTGATCCATTTGGTTCTTTGTTGAGTGAAGAACACTTAACCATTAGACCTTCATTTTTTAATGGCATCAACTATACTTATTAGAAAATTAGAATAAAAATTTTTATTCAAGCACAAGATTATGACATGTGGAATGTCATACTCAATGGTCCTCATACACCCATAATGATTGTCAATGATTTATATGTACCTAAACCTAAAAAAGATTGGAATGAACTAGATAAAAAGCTAGCTCTTAAATGCTAAAGCTATTAATATTTTATATTATCATTAGATTATAATAAATTTAATAGAATATCAACATGTTTATCTATAAAAAAGATTTGGGATAGACTTGAAGTGACCCATGAGGGTACAAATCAAGTCAAAAAATTTAAAATAAACATGTTGGTTCATAAATATGAGTTGTTTAAAATAGAATCCTATGAGATAATAGGTGATATGTTTATAAGATTTACTAAAATTATAAATGAATTAAAGAATCTTAGAAAAGATTATTCTAACAGTAATCTTGTATGTAAAATTCTTAGGTCCTTACTAAAGGCTTGGAAAGCAAAAGTAACAGTAATTCAAGAAGCTAAGGATCTTAGCAAGCTTGCTTTGGAAGAGCTAATCGAATCGCTCATGACATGTAAGCTCAATATGAACCAAATCATAGAGGAGGAAGAGATGAAGAGGAGAACCCTTGCACTCAAGTCATCGGCCATTGAAGAAGGTTCAAGTAATTCTACCGAGGATTCGAAAGATGACGAAGAAATGACGATGATTACAAGAAGGTTCATAAGATTCATGAAAAAGAAGAAAAATTTTGAATCAAGAAGAGAAAAGGTAGAAAAAAATCAACTTAGAAAATATAGAAAGGATTATCCCTTATTGAAAAAGAGCTCAAAAAAATTAAGAAGGAAAGCTATATTGGCTAATTAAAAAAATAGTGAGAGCTCAAATTTTGAAGAAAAGTCATCCTCAAGTGAAGAAGAGACAAACCTATACTTGATGGCCCATAGTGAAGAGATAAGCTTAAATCAATCCAATGATTTTACTTTTGATGAACTACATAATGCATTTTTTGAATTATTTGATGATTTTAAAAGGCTATCTAAAAAGAACAAAGTGCTTAAGATGGATAATCAAAATTTAAATAAAAATAAAGATAGATTAGAAGAAGATAAAAAAGATTTACAAACTAAATAAGATGAATTAATTAAATAAAATGAGATTCTACAAAAAGAAGTTGATAGATTAAAATCCATAATAAATGAAAAGAATGAATTATTAGTTAAACAACAAGATTTGTTAGAAAAGAATGAAATTTTAAAAAATAAAATAAATAAACTAAAATCAATTATAGATGACTTTTCTATTAGTTAACAAAATCTGCATATGTCAATGGATAAACAAAATATGACATCTAAAGCTAACTCCTTTGCAAAGCTAAGCTATACAAAAATTTCTATTAATAAATATCACTTTGATAAGAAACTTATTACATGCTTTAAATGCAACAAAGCTGGATATAAATCATTTGATTGTTGGGCAAATACATATAAAAATATAAAGATTAAGCAAATTTGGGTTCCAAAAGGACCTATTGATACTAACCTCAAAAGACCCAAGATGGCTTGGGTACCAAAATTTAGTAAATGATTTTGCAGGTTCACCAAGGATCCAATGGAATGAAAAGAGAAAAATATTATGAATAGGTGTCTTGAGAATGAAAATGAATGGATGATGCTATTAGATAAAATCTAAACTTTTCTCACATCATACCATCAATATTTATTTGATTGATTCTATTGATTTTAATAATCTATCAATATGATTTCATATCATATTCACTTGCTTGAAATACTTTTTATTTTTTGGTAAGATTAGTAGAAGTGATTAATTTTGATGTTTGAAATGATTTAAATATTTTGATTTTTAAATCAATGTACTCTTTTACAAGTATCATATTTTGAATCAATATGAAATTAATTTATCTTGAAATTTAGCATGATATCTCAACTTTTCTTTATCAATTATATATTTAAGAATCTTGAATTAACAATAGTTAAATTGGGTATGAATATTTTAATTTCTAAACCTACAAGAGAAATAAATTGTAACATTTCCTCATAAGATACTTAATTATCAAAACTTTTCTAAATTTTTTTTGACCTAAGTACTTGAAGATAAGACACTTTAGTCATAAAAGATCAAGTGCTTGACTTTGATAATTTATATTATATCTTAGCTTGATCTCTAAGAAATTAAAAATTTTCTAGTTGAACCTAACTTTTAAAGTCTTTATCTAGTTTTTTTTTGACCTAATCTTGATATGATCTTATTTGATTTGATTGATTATCATACCACCAATTGAATGCTAAATGATTCAATATTTTATCTTATTGATTTTGATGATGTTATAATTGATTATGGTTGAAGATATATTAAATACAATTGATTGATGAACTTTCATGATTAGAGTTTAAGAATAATTTAAAACATTGATATATTTATTTGATAAGCTAAATTTTTTGAAGAAATATTTTCAAATTCAATTGGTATCTTGAATTATAGTAATTCCTATTAATGAGAATAAGGAGGAAAAAATTTGGTAAATGAAAAAAATAAACTTAACATATCAAATTACATCAAAATCTTACCATAATAAGATATTTTTCATAATATGATTTTAATTTGATTATGAGATACAAAATTCAATAAGGATAAGAATTGATTAAGAGTAAGCAAGAAACGAAATTAAGAAATATGGCATATAGTAAGGAGGAGCGAATTTTGAATAAAAATTAAACTCAATTAACTAGAATATTAAGAGGAAGCTTAATATTTTTAGATTATTTTACTTTTCTAATTTTATTGATGACCTCTATTTAAGATTATTCTTTTTGATGCTGTCAAAAAAAAGAAAAATTATTATTGAGTATATGCTTTATCTTAACTAGAATGAAGTATATTTTTATTATTTAGTGATTTTATGCTTTTTAAGTATGTAACTTTTTAGAAACTCACTATACATTATTTTGCATAAATTCAAAAATTTTGTCATCATCAAAAAGGAGGAGATTGTTGACCTAAAGATTGATTTTGATGATGACAAAAAGTTTGGAGTATAAGTTATAAAGTCTAATGATATTTATGAGGATGTGTAGTTTCAAAATTTCAAGTACTTATAATTTTTTTCAAGTATTTTTTGATATATTAATGAGGATAAAATTAAGTCAAGAAGATAAATCTAGTCTATAAATCAAATTAAAGAAGAAAGGATCACGAACAGTCTTTGCATGCATGGCACACAAACTGAACTGATCCAATCTGGAACTAAGCTGATCTAGTCTCAATGAAAGCAAAAGATAAAAGAGTAGAAAGCAAAATTTTTTATGATCCAAGGGACTGAGCCGATCCAGTTTTCAACTGAGCTGACCTAGTGACAACCAGGTTGACCCAGTTAGAAAAGTAGCCATTCCATTCTCAAAAAATAAAAGATGATAGAAATAGATATTTTTAGATCTCTGAGATTGAGCCGATCTAGCTAAAAACTGAGCCGACCCAGTTAAAAACTAAGCCGACCTAGTGCCTGTAATGACTAGTTTTTAGTTTCGTAGCTTTTTTACTCCACACATCTTCCAATAGCTATTTTCGATCTTTTAATGGCTAGATCACTTTCAGAAGCCTATTTTAGTAACTTGTAATGATGAAAAATTTGGGGGATACTTAAGAAAATATTTGGAACAAAAAAGAGGACTAAGAATCTAAAAAGAGAAAGCTTTCAAGTAGATTTTCAGTTTTTCAAGTATGTGAGCCAAATAGTGAAAAGAAAGGAGTGTTTCTTGAAGTTTTTCTTATTCTTCCAACATCCTCAATCAGAGAGAAGTCAGGCCATCACTATTGAAGATCAATTTCTACTTCTTTCAAGCACTCAAAGAGAAGAAACCAAGTCTACAAGCCAAGCTCTCAGATTTTTTTTTAAGCTTCAAAGAGTTTATTTTTATTTTATTTATTATATTTTTCATCTTTATTTCAAGTTTCTTGGGATGAGAAACTTGGATTAGTCCAAGCCTAGAGTTGGATGTTGTATTAGTTTGATTGATGAGCCAAGATTAAAATCAATCGGAATTGATTATTAGCCTAAAAAAAATAATCACTTGTATAGTTTTGGTTGGTGATCCAGAAAAAATCAACTAGGTTGATTGTGAGCCTAAAAAATAATCTTGTACGATTTTGGTTGGTGAGCTAGAGAAAATCAACTAAATTTGATTGTGAGTCCAAAAAATAATCGGACTATAATTCTAGTTATGAATTATAGTTGAATTTTTAAGGGGTATACTTGAGGAGTGGACGTAGGTGCTAAGTTTGGCACCGAACTACTATAAAATTTATGTGTTTGTAATTATGTACTTTTATTCTATTACTTTTATTCATTGCACATCACATAGCTTATTTCATTTAGTATTTGATTAGTTTAATCTGCTCATGCCTTAAGCTAAATTTTTAAATACCCAATTCACCCCCCTCTTGGGTAGCCATACTTGGGCAACAACAGTCGAATAGTATAAGATGATAGATAATTCATAGGCATTGATGTGAGGTCATGGTGGTATAAGAATTATCCTTTTGTATTACCTGATCAAGTTCAATAGGTTTTTTACATTAATGACACAAAGTTGGGCTATAATTGGTGACTCATACAATGGGTGAAACATCGATATTTATGAAATCTTCCTGAATTAGAATTGATAGATATGAAAGATGGGGTTGATGATGAAGTAGTATAGCAATTTCAATCAAATGGGGTAGTTTCAATTATTGAAAGTGGTGATAAATCTCTTGACACATTATATAGAGATTATATAGATCCTAATGAATTTGATGATGATATTGGAGGGTCCATACTAACTAATGTTCAAGAATACGAAGATGACATTAAAGAAGATGGCAGCGATGAAGAGGACATTGATGAAGATAATATAACTGAAAAGGAAGATAATACGAAAACTAATGAAAGCATTGATAATGATCTTAATAATTAGTATAAAGATTTTTTTTTGTATATGTATATTGCATTACTGAAAGTAATTTATGAAAGAAATTTTATCTTCATAATTTTTTTTGTTCTTTGTATTTATATAGTTGTGATGTATTTAAATTTTAAGTATATAATATTTTTTTGCAACTATTAAGTATGATTGTTTGCTTAATTTGTTTATCTTTCTAGTTTGTTTATAAATTTATGGCAGGACCTGAAAGAAGCTGATACAAGCGACCAAGAAGTTTATCTTCATCAAATGCTGATATAATACATCAAGAGAAAGTTATTATGATGCCTACTTCAGCTCCAACATCTACTATGCCTACATTACTAAATAGTAGCTTGTTACAAATGCTCTTAGAAGAGATCTCAATCCTCCTACTTTAAGGAGTAACGAAAGTGAGTATATATATGTATGTGTGTGTGTAAATGAATGATTATATCTATTTAAAATATTATAGTTTGTAAATATAATTTTATACTTATATAATAACTATATACATGCTTGATATTGATTATATTTGTATTTCTAGATTCTTTCTTACCTAGGAGAGGTCGTGGCACATCACCATGTATAGTATTGAATAAGAAAGTTAGTAAGATTGTTACTTGTATCCTTTATATTTTATTATATTAATGCATGAATTAATTGCATAGGCTTCACTATTTGAATTTTAAAAGATAAATTTTGGTTTTTACTTTATAGTTTGGGCATAAGATGAGGATTGAATTTGGTGAAGGAGAACGTATACCATTGGAGAATGATGCTGACTTTACAAGAGGAGTTAGATTTATTGTTAAGACATATACACTTCTTCATGGTATAGGAAGATGGAAAGAAATCTCAGAGGAACAAAAAAAATTTATTATCCACGTTTGGAGGTTATTATAATTTTTATATTAGTTATGTTCATTTTTTTACTTAAATATATAAAAAAATTATTTATGTGATATTATCATTAATTATTTTAGAGATGGTTTGAATTTATAGATTGGTCGGCTCCACATGTAAAGGAATATATTTACAAAATATTCCAAACCCATTATAGATGTTGGAGAAACACACTCAACAAGGAGACAACAAGCTAATGGCAAAAGGTATAAATCTATGAGAAAAGTCTCCATGCCCAGAAGTTGGATTGAAAGATTGGCTTTCCGTATGTGATCGGATAGAGGATGATGACTTTAAGATAGTCACTTATATGATAAAATATATTAATATATTTTTATATTTTTATTTAGTTTTTTCTTATTATTATAGAAGCAATCATAAATAAATTCAAGTAATCATTCGCAACTCCCATACAGTAATACTTCAGGCTCTAGGACCTTTCTTAGTCAATTTTGAGCAATGATAATATAGTACTTTTAATATTTTTATATTTTTATATTTTTAAAATATTTAATGTATATTAAGATCAATGAATTATTTTTTTTGCTAAAATTTATAAAAAGAATTCAAGTATGGTTGATCTTTTCAAGGATATACAGACAAAGAAGAATGGTCAAGAATTCATTAATGAAATTGCTCAATTAAAATTTATAAGTATAAGTATACTTTTTTATATTTTTATTTATAAAAAAATTATCTTGAGGTCTAAATTATCTTTGAAAACTTCACCGGATGAAATAATTGAATTAAGACAACAACCTTCAGAGGAAGGTATAAATCAAATGTCAGAAAATCAGATTTTAGTTAGCATACTTGGCAAGAAGTTAGGATATTTGAGAGGGATGGGACATGGCATTAAAATTAGAAATTCAAGTTCATCCTACATATCAAGCTCACATGATAATGAGCTTAGGGACTGACTTGCTATTACTGAGTCTCAACTAAAAAGAGCTAATAAAAAAATTGCTAAAGCCAATGAGAAGATTGCCATATATGAAAAAAAATGAAGATTTATGAAGATCAAATGAATGAATTTCAATAATTCATGAGGGAGATGCGTCATGATCGGGCTTAGTGATCTACTTTTCTAACGGTAGAGTCACTTATTAACTATTTTTTAGCTATAAAAATTTGATTATTATAATTATTGATTGTTTGTGATGATAATTTAAAATTTAAAAGTTCATATGATTGTTATGGTGGTGGTTGAATAGTTATAAAATGGTTATGATGGTAGTAGTTATGGTGGTTGTCATTATTATATTTTTGAATAAATAGATGTATTAATATGAATTCATATTGTATTACTTATAATTACTTGGATGGTTATGGAATGGTTATGGTAGTAGTAGTTGTGGTGGTAGTTGTCACTTATGGATATTTTTGAATAGATAGATAGATATATTGACATCGCTATATATTGTGGTATTTGTGATTGTTTAGATAGTTATGAAATAGTTATGATGGTAATAATTGCGTTATAGTAGTTATCATTATTGTATTTTTGAATGGCTACATGTATTAGTATGATTATATGTTGTATAACTTATGATTGCTTGGATAGTTATAGAATGATTATGGTGGTAGTGGTTATAATGGTGGTAGTTGTCATTATGGCCTAGTTGTTATTTAATGTTTACAATGATTTCATATAAATTAACATAAAATATGTTATATGCATGCTTAAAGATTTTCTAATATTGCACATATGCTTATGTTATTCTAATTTTTTGGATTTTTTTTATTTTTTTGTATTGTAGGTTGTTGAGAAGGGAATTAGCTTGCATGGAAGTTTTGTGGAAATTTGATGGCTATTGGAGCCTCATGGGATTTTTATTTATGACTTTGTGGTTGTTGATTAAGACTTGGATATTTTATAATTTTGTGGAGTTATATGAGATCTAGCTATCATTTTATTTGTGAACTTTTATTATGCGGATGATGTATGTTTTATTGTGAAGATGATGTATGGAGAAACATGTCACTATATATTTGAAGGATATTTAAATTATTATGAATAAATTAATTAATTTAAATTTTAGTATATTATTCTTTTTTATTTGATAAAAAAATAGTAGGTTTATTTTTTTATGACAATAAATTTTGTCACTAATGGCATGTTAATTTTTTGTGACAAAATTTATTTTTTAATGATAGATTAACTTTTTGTAACGATTAACTTTGTCACTAATGGTAGATTAATTTTTTTACTATAATATATTTTATCATAAAAATATATATATTACCGACATATTAACTTATTTGTGATAATAAATTTTATCATTATAAATTATATATAAATTATAAATTAACTTTTTATGTTAAAATATTTTATTGCTTAAAGTGTATATCCTATTTTATTAAAAATTTTATTATGATAAAAATATATTATCGTAATATTCTACTTTTAGTGACAGAAATATTTTGTCACATAAAATTTATACTCAAGAATCTATTATGATGAAATATTTTATTACAAAATAGAATTTTTAGCAACAACATATTTTTTTCATAAAGCTAGATTTTTAGTGACAAAATGTTTTTGTCACTTAATAACACATATAGAATAAAATTTCATTATTTTTAGTAACGAAAATATTTTTTATGATCATTTTTTGGTCACTGGATATAATTTTTTTGGTGACAAAATGTTATTTTGTTACTAAAAGTATATTTTTTGTGATAAAATAAGTTTTGTCGCAAAATGTCAATCATGACTTATTATGGCGGGGCTTTAGTAATAATGCTGTGGCAAATTTTTTTCATCGCAAAAGATTTTAGTGATAAAAAATAATTTTTTTATGATATTTTTTTTTGCTGCAAAAAAATCTTTATTTGTAGTGAAGGTATGCTCCATCATCTCGTCCTCCATCCCGTACATCGAGCAAGCAATCAGTAGTTCTATTCTTTGTAGAGTCCAAGTCAGCAACCAATCCCAGATGACGTTTGAGAGGAAGAGTCTAACCTTAGGATGGATTACCACTCTCCAGATCTAAAGTAGTCTAAGTTCTCCTCTCCAGTGTAGATCTGCATATAACTAGATCTTTTTAATCAGTCCCTCCAAATCAAACGAAAAGCAGCTAACAATTAAAAGGAAAAGAAAAGGTATTAAAGGATCATAAAAAGTTCAAAAGATACAGCCAAACAACTACCCTCGATATGCATTCCTCCTCCATCCACCATCATGCCTAGATGCTGGTACTGGTAGTATCAGATTTTAAGATGCGGATCTCGTAGGTATCACAAATTTGCTTCCTATCCAGAGAAAAAACAAATGCAGATCAAATTAAGTAGCTAGGCTTTCAACATATATATAAACATTAATGTATGCGCAAATCCATGATCAGACCATTAATGAAAAATTGGCACGCAGCTGGTCAATAACATATCTAAGCGAGAACCATCTTTCGTCATCACAAAATGCGGCAGCCGTCCATCATGCAATAAACAATATATACGGTATGCCATACCGTACGATACATCACATATACTTTAGAGAATCCATACGGTATAAAATAATTCCTCGGTTCCGGCCTTCCAATATATTTTGGTCTATGCAGAGTATCTAAATAATATCTTTTCACCTAAGCCTGCGCCATGGCAGAAGGAAAAATTTATGTTCGGTGAACCATGCAATAATTGTGGATGAATCTCTCTCTAACCATACTGAATGAGAGTTCAAAGCAGCTTAGGACTGCAAAAGACGGTAGCGGCTCCTCTAAAATCCACAAAGATGATCTTAATGGTGGATTCATATGAAGGAAGGTGAATTCTTCTTTCAAACGAACAATACAACCCTCTTCCAGGCTCCAATAGCCTAAAGATAAAGGCCGCTCCAGTTTAAAAAATTATGGAAAGGAGGAACAATCTGATGAATGCTGCGGATTCGTTAGCTCCGTTCTTCGTATTGCAAGCCCAGCATAACTTGAAGATGAGCCCAATAATACTGTCCCAAACTCAACCCAACCTGAAAGTGACCTGGATTGGTTTGCGATACCGTTGGGTTGGATTTAGCATGCCGCTAGACTTGCCCAAACATTCACCCCTATTCTAGATGAGACGCCTGTGGTTCTGGTTTCCTTGGAGCAAGCCTTCACTCTCCATGAGATCAAAGATGCAGTATTTTTCTTTGAAGGTAATAAAGCCCCAGGCTTCCATGGTTTCACTCACTCTTTTTTTCACAAGTTTTGAAACTTAGTTGATGACGATCTGGTGGTTCTTCTTGATAATTTTTATAATGGCATGCTTTTCGGTTTATCTATCTTTTGAATAGCTTGTACAAGATTATTTTAAAGACTCTTTCTAGAAGATTTGCTACTCTGCTCATTGATGACTCTCAATCAGCCTTGTCAAAGGAAGAAGCATTATTGAATATTTTTTTAATGTGCATAAAATGCTAGCAAGGGAAGAAAGGTATGCTTTGCAAAATGGACTTTGAGAAAGCTTTCAATAAATTGAATTGGGATTTTCTATTTAGGGTCCTTTATGCTAGAGAATTTCTTTATAGATGGATTGGCAGCTTACTTTCTTCAACCTTTATTGCTATCTTGTTGAATAGATAGCCTGAAAGTTGGATAAAATATAGATAGGGTTTGAGCCAAGAAGATCCATTATTGCCTCTTTTCTTCATATTAGCGGTGGATGTTCTCTCGCAGCTTCTCAAGCGAGTAGGTGCTTTAGGTATGATTAAGGATATTGGGCAATAGAAGGAGGTCAGTGATATTTTGAGTTTGCAATTCACTGATGATACTATATTGTTTTGTGCTGGTCAGAAGGATAGTATGTTGGCGGTCAAAGCAATTTTATTGGCATCTGAAGATGCATCTGGCTTGAGTATAAACCTCCATAAAATTTTGGTTATTTGTTTAAATATGCCTGAAAGTGAGTCAGCTCTTTTTGTTTTCTGGATGAATTATAAGCAAGGATCTCTATCTTTTCAGTATCTGGACTTGTTACTTTATAATAAGAAATTGCCTAAATATTATTAGTTGTCTTTGGTTAATAAGATGAGCTCAAGATTAGCTGCTTGGAAAGCATAGTTACTTTCTTGGGGTGGGAGACTATCTTTACTCAACTCGGTACTATCTGCACTTCCTTCTTATTATATATCAGCCATTAAATTACTAAGCTGGGTCCTTGGTAGGCTTATTAAGTTGCATAGAGCTTTCTTTTGGAGAGGCACAGATATAATCGGTATTTTTTATTGTTTGGTAAATTAGGACACTATTTACAAGGCAAAGGAGCAAAAAAGATTGGGTGTGATGAATTTGACTCAGATAAACTAGTCTCTTTTGGCTAAATAGGCTTGAAAATTTTTGTAAAGATCTTCCAACCCCTAATGGTGTCAGATTGCTTGTGCTTACTACTCTAGGAGGAGATTCGGCATGAGATCAAGAAGTGATACTTTTGGATTCTCTCCCATTTGAAAGGATGTGTATTTAAAATGTTCAGCATTTTGGAATTGTATGACTTTCAAAGCTGGTATTGATGATACTATAAGATTTTGGGAGAATGTTTGGATGGATGTGATTCCTCTTTTTTTCTTGCTTTGATACTCATTACTCCTAAGTGTTGATAAGAAACCTGCCAACATCTTCATTTTGGAGTTAGCAAAAGCTAGATCGGTGCCACTACAAGAAAACAGGTTATTAGAGAAGACTTAATGCTATTGCTAATAAACAAATCCCTAGTGCCATCACTAAAAGCTTGTTGGAAATAAGATCATCGCTAATTATCATTATTAGTAATAGCAAGAACCTCGTTGCTAATACGAGTGATTAGCAACGATATTAACGACAATAAAGCCATCACTATTTTTTTATTTTAATTTTTTTAAAATTAAAATTATTAGCGACGACAATGTCGATGCTAATGTCGTTGATAATAGTCTTTATCGTAGCATCGCTACTCGTATTAACAACGATATTAACGACAATAAAGCCATCACTATTTTTTTATTTTAATTTTTTTAAAATTAAAATTATTAGCGACGACAATGTCGATGCTAATGTCGTCGATAATAGTCTTTACCGTAGCATCGCTAATACCAACGTTAATAATATTTTATTTTTTTAAATTATAATTAATTTTTTAAAATCTATTTTAATTATAGTAACAAGCAATTATATTTTTTAAAATCTATTATAAATAAAATAATAATTATATATTAAAATTATAAATATAAAATTAATTATATTATATTAAAAATATAAATTATATAATTTTATAAATTTATACTGCTTTATAAGTATCAAAATTATATACATATAAAAAAATCATGTGAGATCCTTCTCGTCATCCTCTTTATCCTCCTTCTGCTCCTGTACATCCTCTCCAGCAACTGGTAGATGAGAGCTGAATATTCTAGCATCTTATAATAAAGAAAAATAAAATATTATTAATAAGTTTTGATACGAAAGCATATATATTAATATGGAGGTGTATATTTCGATATACTATTCTGATTCTCGAATAGATTATTTCTACATGTTCTATTCGATGATATGGAGTTATAAACATCTTCAACCCATCGATTGGATAGTTGGATTGAATTTTTACCTCCAAGATCCCTTTTCCAAACTCAAGCCTAAATATGTGAAACTTCTAAATATAAAAATTTAAAATAAGTAAAAAAATTATTATTAGACTTACATGCTATGATAGCTGTGATGACGAGCCTAGCTGATCGCATAGATATCGATCCCAAAGAATCTCAACAACCATATTGTGGATAGCGTCTTAAAAGCTCTAAGATCGCTAGCTCCAAGGTTTTTGTACGACCTCCTTCACATATGCATCACCCCATGTTTGGGTCATCGAGGCCTGAAAGGAGAATGTCGAAGAGTATCGAGTTATTGGAGGATCAAAGCTATGGCCAAATTCTATGATCTAACTTCTACTCACCCTTTTGATGGCCATCAGCCATCCCTCGAGATCAAAGAGGAGTTGAGAGGATGGGTCCTCATCGTGCCGCGATATGAGATACTCCACGTAATCCATCTATATAGTTTTGAAATTCATTAGTCCATACATATAAATAGATATAAAAACTTAATAAATAATATTTTAAGTTGTTACCGCAATCTGTCGAGATGTAGGATCTAAGTAATCATCTAGACTGATGTATAGCTACCCATATCTACAGCTGTCCTGGTGCATGACTCAACTACCATGTCTATAATAAATAAATAATAAAATTAAATAAATTAAAATATATATGATTAATTTAATATGAAATTAATTTAAGTATAGAATTTTTACCAATCTATCAACCACAACATGTATGCCAACAGAGCCGTCTGTGTGCTTGATTGGATCTTGCTGGGCAATCCAATTTTGCCATGTCCTCTATCGCCTAATAGAGTGCTCCTCAGTGCTCCATCGATCACAGAGGGCCTCTCATATATCCGTCTGCATCCAATGATCTGTATAAAACTTTCAGTCTAATGGTGATTTGAAATTAGAGTGCTATATGGCGGACTGTCTAAGACTATATAGTCCATCCCAAAGTCTACATGTGGCCATCTTCTTGAAGGTTCGACAACTAGCCTTCTCATCCTGAGGAGTCTCAAATTGATGGTACTTCTGCAAGTACAAGCAAGCATGCATTAATAAATAGAATACAAATCTATCATAAATTAAAAAATTAAACATCTTTGATTTATCAAGAATATCTCCTAGGCTATATCACGAGCCCCCAACAACCAATTAGAGAACTCATTTACAGGCCCCAGCATCAACCATCGAATGATCCCGGTAACCACACAAAGCATCCCAGGCTCTCTAAATATGCTGTAAAATTGATTTTGAACAATAAATATTAGACTTTAAAATAGCTAAAATTTAAATATATTTAATAAAGATATAGTACTTACAAGCAATTTTGAATATGGACGAGCTCTCTACCTTCCCACTGAGTTGGAGGTGCCGCAAGCCGAGCAAGTCCTCTACCACATCACTGACTCTAAGAGTCGGATGCTGCTCCATGTAACTGTGAGGTCACTAGTGACCCCATGTCATCCAAACTTGATAGTATCAAGACATCATAAAAATATTATATTAGATAATAAAGTATAAAATAATATAAAAGAGAAAATCTAAAGTATTAGAATTTATCATGTGGTATGGATAGCACGGAACTATACGGACATCATTTGGCCTTTTGATGACCAAAATCATTTATCTAAAGTATGTGTAGCAAAGATCATTTATCTAAAAAATTATCTTAATCGGATGTTGTTTGGCCTTTTGATCACTCATTTTTTATTTAATGATCAAAATCATTCCATACTAAATTGATCATGATAATGATATCCGATTAAAATAAAATTTTGATAAGATGCTATAAATATCATCGAGATCATCATTGCAAGTTTTTGGATTCATCGATAGTCTCTATCTATCAGATCATCATATCGTTGTTTATGGTCATTAAAATTAAATTTTATTGATCGATATAGCTAGGACTATCGAATCAAGATAGTTTTTTATGATGATACTCTAATAATAATTATTTAGATAATAAAAGATAAAGATAGATTTAAAATTTTAAAATTAAACTACATTCAAAAAAAAATTAAAAAAAATAAAATTAGCAATGAATTTTAGCGATGGCGTTTTTGCCATCACTAGTAGTCATATTACCAATGAATTTTTGACTGTTAGCGATAGAAAAAAATCATCGCTTATAAACTTAAATTTTTTTTAAAAAAATTAAATATAATTATAATTAAATTAATTAATTATTGATGGCTATTAGTAATAGCTCTACTTACCATCACTAATAATTTTGAAAAAAAATTATTTAAAAATTTAAAATATATATATTTTTTAAAATTATTAGTATTAGCAATGGTTTTCTATTTTTAACGATAGAGTCATCATCACGAATACTTCTATGGATGATATTAAGGATGGCCAATCTATCGTCGCTAATACTTCATCAATTTTTCGCTCTTCTCATGATTCTCCTCCCATCGGCACACAAACCACCCTCAAAATCCTATTCCCCCCCCCTCAACCCCCCTTTCCTCCCTCCCACTCCGTCCCTCCCTACCCCATCCCTCCAGCATCCTGCGGCCCCGAGCCCATGTCTCTCCATGCCCGTGGTCGCCCTCTCATCGACGCTCAAACCCCCCTAACCCTCCTTTCCTCCCTCCCTAGCCTGTCCCTCTGACATCCCGCGGCCCCAAGCTAGCATCCCTTTAGGCCTGCAACCGCCCTCTCGATGGTGCCCAAATCCCCCTCAACTCCTCTTTCCTCCCTCTCCATCTTGTCCCTTCGGCACCATGTGGCCTCGAGTTGTAGCGAAATCAACAAGATCAGTCAAGGGCGAGATCGATGATGACAACCACCGACCACCATCACGCTGGGCCATGATGGAGGACCTCCTCCTCCTTACGGTTGCCTCATAAAAGCCCAGTAGAGACCCCTTTGTTGACATTCCCTACGTTTCTTGCTCCTCGTGCATCCTCCTTCCTGGCATCCCAACCCCGCGGGCGTGTCCTATGCCATGCATGGCCCCGAGCCCACCGCCCTGGCCCCTCCTCGCCCGAGCCTGTTGATGCCTCCTATGTGGCTGCCTCGAGCCTGCTGCCCTAGCCCCGTCTCGCTCTCGGCCGCCCCGACATCATCGGTGCCTCTTATGCCATGATCCCGCCTAGATCTGTCAATGAGTCATGTTCGAGTTGGAACTTGAAAATCTAGGCCTAGACCCAATTTTAGTTACTGATATCAGATCCAGATCCAAATATCCGATGGGTCTAGACTTGAAGTACCAGACCCGAATCCTAATGGATCTTGGATATCCGGATCCGGTTTTAGGACCCGAAACTAATATTCAAGCTGGTCCGGCCAGAGAAGAGGGGAGGGAGAGACTGAGAGACGGAGAGAGGGAGATTGAGAGATAGAGAGGAAGAGAGGGAGGCAGTCCGGCTACCAGCAAGCAAGAGAGGAGGGGAGGGAGGGGGGTCCGGCCATCGACGAGTGGGATAGGAGAGGAGGGAGAGACTGAGGGGAGGGAGAGAGGGAGACAGAGAGATAGAGAGAGAGAGGGAGGGGATCTAGTCAAGCCGGAGAGGAGGGGAGGGAGGGAGGGGGTCCGATTGCTAGCGAGCGGGAGAGGAGGGAAGGGAGAGATTGAGACAGAGAGAGGGAGAGAGGGAAGGGGCTTTTGATCATCGACGAGTGGGAGAGGAGGGGAGAGATAGAGAGAGAAGAGAGGGAGGGGGTCTTGCCACCAATGAGCCACGAGCGGAAGAGGAGGGGAGGAGATGTTGATGAGCTACGAGCAGGAGAGGAGGGGAGGGAGGGAGGGAGGGGGTCCGACCACCAGCAAGCAAGAGAGGAGGGGAGAGATAGAGAGAAAGAGAGGGAGGGGGTCCAAGCATCAATAAGCCATGAGCGAGATACGACCATCGATAAGCCACAAGCAGGGTCCGACCATCAGCGAGCCACGAGTGGGAGAGGAGGGGATGGAGGGAGATGCCTACGAGCCACGAGCAGGAGAGGAGGGGAGGAAGGGAGGGGTTCTAACTGTAGGCGAGCAATGAAGGAAACGCGCAGGATTTCTAGCTTTGATTTTGAAAATTTTTTTCAAAGATTGCATAGTAGAAATGATTATTAATCATATTAATAATAAAATCTATAAATCTAATCTAAAAATTCTATACTATACAGGATCTAATGTACATATATATGCATGCATATCTGAAAAATAAAATATCAAGTATAGTAAAACTATTTTACTGCTTCTACGTATTCAGAATACGTTATCTTTTCGTAGATAGATGATCTCCATAATTTGATCTTCATGGTGTAGATCTAATCATTGCAATATAACCACACATGCGTTTGACCTCTACGGATGACCCACATGAGGTCCTGATCTCGATCAGTTCCTTCCGAGTGCTAGCTCATTGTAGGAATCTTTGATGGCTGATATCAGATCGAACTCCTTCAATCTTCTTCATTAGCTCTTCGGACGCTCCGATTTGTCGATGTAGATAAGAAATATAGAAGATTCTTCTTCTAGGTCTGTGAATTCATGACCCTCATTGCTCACAATCTAGAACCTAAACCCTAGATGGATTCTAGGGTATGCACTCATCCAAGACCCTTACACCTAGATTTCCTTACGTAGAGAAGAGACTCTCTCTTCTTTTTCTCACATGTTCTCTCCCTTTTTTGAGTTCTCATCTGCACACCCAAAAATCAAGTATTTTATAGATGCACACAAATAAGAGAGGCATGAGGGAGAGGTCTAGATTAAGTGGTTATCCATTCAAACTCAAATCCTATTTGAATTGAACTTGTAACCAGATTAAACCTATCCATTTGGGATGTGAAAAGGGAGGGCGTGCATTCTCTTATGCATGAAATTCTTCACAAAAATTCAATTCTCATGGAGAATAGATGGCACAATATTTGGGTGATGTGGCGCATAGAAAGACTAGTCAAACTAGTCTCTTATTTGATATCCAATTGAACCAATCCAATCCAAATTAGTTAGACCTAATTAGATCAGAATAAATCTAACTTATTTAGACTTAATTAGGCTTAATTAAATTCTAATTAAATTAATAATTAATCAAACCAAACCTCTTATCAGATTAGAGATCAAACCTCCTTGACGATTAGATCATCTCATAACTTAATCGAATCAAATCCAAATGAATCCAATTCAATTGGTTTTGATAAAAAATGATCACTCAATCAAATTAAGTTAATTAGCAATCAAATCACTAATTAATCTTTTATTGATCAGCCATTAGATCGAGTAGGAATCTTTAGTATGTATGATCCGACAGCTTCAAACCTAAGTCGGTAGCACAGAAATTAATTTTCTATACTAATCGAAATGACCATCTAGCAATGGTATCCAATATCCGGATAGGCCAAATAGTGCAGTCACAACATTTAGAACCTACATTAATATAGTTACCACATAATTCATCCCTTTGATCTCTATGTATAGGATGACTTAGGATTTAACTATCAACCCTAGAAAATATATCCAAATCGTGTCTCAAAGCAATTAGTCCTATGACCCCTCACAAGGACTACCCTGGTCAAGACTTTGCTAAATTAAAATACTATCGAGTATAGCTCTTGAGTTCAGAAGTGGTCAATTCCATCTTGACTCACGCACCGACTCCTCAAGTACTTGATTGTATCCAGAAACCTTTCATCACTAAATTAAAAATTTAGATAGTCCGACACCAAAGCACAGTGAGTTGCTTGAAAGTCACCGTGGTGATCTCAGATCGAAGGGACACTTATGTCTATATTTCATCAGAGCAATTCTTGAGAGTAGAAATGCTCTAAAGTCAATCACGTTCAGTGCAGATGTATCCCTACATCTCACCTGCATGCCATACCAATGTCTTCACACTCCTTGGTTAAGAGGACAACTAACCTATATAGCACATAATGATCTATACTCGATAAACATTATCATCCTTGGTAACAACGTATCATTGATCATGAACTATTTTAAGGACTAAATGATAAATCCTTCTTTATCGATTCTAAATTATTCTAAGGACTTCATCACATCAGATAGGAGTTCATTAAAAGATGAAAGATTTATGATTAAAAAGTTAAAATAATTTTTATTTAATTAATAATTTATATATAATTATTTAATTAGTTTAATTATCAATAGACTGATGATTGACTTTAGGACACCATTTTCAACAATCTTCCACTTGGCCTAAAGCCAATCGATGCAGTATCGTATACCCATCTTCGACTTGAAGTCATCAAACTCCTTTACCATAATGATTTTAGTAAATGGGATAAGATAGAAGCGATGCAGAATGTGCTTCGTCCATTAAGGTAAACACATACCCCGACATATTTTTGCTGTCATCATGATCAGACTAAAAATCAGAGTTTGTAAATCCTATAAATTTTAAGTCTGATTCACCATAAACAAGCCACTAGTCCTTAGTATTTTTCAAATACTTTAGGATGATTTTAACAACCTTTCAATGATTTTCTTTTGGATTAGATTGGTATCTACTTACTATCCCTAGTGAGTATGCTACATCTGATCACGTACACGACATAGCGTACATAATAGAACCTACTACTGAAGCATATAGAATTCTATTCATACACTCTCTCTCTTGAGGTGTTGTCGGACAATCTCTATTTGAGAGAGAAATTTCATGGTCTATCGATAGATAGTCCTTAAAATTTTTTATGCTGAATCTCTTCAGTACAGTATCTATATACGTGGACTAGGATAATCTAAGCAATCTTTTAGATCTATCTCTATAGAACTTTATCCCTAAGATGTAGGAAGTTTCTTCCATATCCTTAATGGAGAACTGTGACGACAGTCAGATCTTTATTTCTTGTAATGTAGGGACATCATTGTCAATTAAGAGAATGTCATCCATATATAAAACGAGGAATACAACTACTAGGCTAATATATGCAGCGCTCTTCTTCATTCTTAACGAAATCATATGTCTTGATCGTCCTATCAAAACGTATGTTCCAACTTTAAGATGCATGCTTCAGTCCATAAATAAACTTTTGAAGCTTACACATCTTGGACTCATCTATGAATGTGAAATCTTTAGATTGTATCATATACACCTCTTTAGCTAGCTCTCCATTTAAAAAAGTTATTTTCATATCCAATTGCTAGATTTCATAGTCCAGATGCGTAGCTATTGCAAGCATGATCTGAATGGACTTGAGCATTGCCACAAGAGAAAATATCTTGTCATAGTCAATACCATAACATTGACGATACCTCTTGGCAATCAGATGGACTTTATAGGTCTCTAAATTTTTGTCTACATCTCTTTTTCTTTTGAAGATCCACTTACACCTTATGAATTTTATCCCTTTGGATGGGTCAACCAATGTCCATACATCATTGACCTTCATAGACTCTATTTTGGATCTCATAATCTCAAACCATTTTTTAGAGTTGGATCTCTGCATTGCATCCATGTAGATGATCGGATCCTCATCATTCTCATTGAGTTCGATAGGATCTCCATCCCGAACTAAAAAATCATAGTATCTGTCCGATTGATGTGGTACTCTACCAGATCACCTTAAGGATGTAGGTTCAGTAGGCTCCAGATCTGATCGAATCAAATCCGATTCAGGTTCAACTACTTTTATCGATTCTTCCACCTATCAAACTTCCTCAAGTTTGACCTTAGAGGCATTAGTCCCTTCACCAAAAAACTTTTTTCTAAAAAGACTATCTTAAGACTGATAAACATCTTTTATTCATCAGCTAGGTAGAAGTAATATCCTTTGATATCTTTTAGATATCCTATAAAGCTACACTTGTTAGACTTAGGTCCGAGCTTGTTTGTTACTAAATATTTGACATAAGTCAGGTATCCCCAAATCCTAAGATGCGAGAGTACTGGCTTACGCCCTATCCACATCTCATATGGCATTTTAGAAATAGACTTACTCAAAATTCTATTCAGAATATAACAAGCTAACTCGAGCACATATCCCTAGAGGAAGATCGGCAGATCAGCAAACTCCATCATAGATCAAACCATATCCAATAGGATTCGATTCCTTTTTTCTAACACACTATTATGCTGTAGTATTCCAGAAGGAGTTCATTGAGAGAGAATCCCATTCTTCTCAAGATATGTCAAAAATTCACTAAAAAAGTACTCACTCCCTCGATCAGACCAAAGAGTTTTAATACTCTGCCCAATTTGCTTTTCTACTTCATTATGGAATAGTTTGAATATTTTAAACGACTCCGACTTATGCTTCATTAAATAGATATATCCATACCTCGATAGATCGTCTGTAAAGATTATGAAGTAGAAATATCCATCTATAGTACTTATGGGTCCATATACATCAATATGTACTAGACCCAGGAGTTCACTAGCACGTTCACCCTTTCCAATAAAAGGTGACTTGGTCATCTTTCCAAGAAGATAGAACTCCTAAATCAGAAGTGATTCACAATCATTGATCTCCAGAATTTCTTCTTGAGCCAATCTGTTTATTCTATTCTTATTGATGTGACCTAGCCTACAATGCTAAAGGTAGACATCTGACACATCATCTATTCTAAGATGTTTACCGAAGGTTTGGATTATGTTAATAGGCTATGATAAAAGATAAATTTTGTTATTTAATTATCCAATACAAACTATAACACCATTCAAAATGATATTACAAAAATTTACTTTTATTAAAAATTGATAATTGTTCTTGGACAAAAGGCCTATAAAAATTATATTTAATAAAAAACTTGGACAAAAGTGATAATCACTAAGAATAACTCTATGAGATTGATTACAAGGTTCATGACTCCTAAAGCTAAAACTGAAACTTGTCTTTCATCTCCAACGTTCAGGAATCTTTTACCTTCACTAAATCTTCTACTGATCTGAAAACCCTGCATCGAATTACAGATATGATAAGAGCTTCTAGTATCTAGTA
Source organism: Cocos nucifera (assembly GCA_006176705.1). NCBI lineage: Eukaryota > Viridiplantae > Streptophyta > Magnoliopsida > Arecales > Arecaceae > Cocos > Cocos nucifera. The sequence goes on from QRFJ01001763.1 coordinate 217,545, forward strand.
CCCAGATAGTAGTATCATAAATTAAGAAGTTGCAAGGTATTATCATATAATTATCTTGTCCAGCAACTACTTGCTTCTACCTTGGCCTGTTTGGATTCAGGGTGATAATATATTGAGGACAGTTTCTCTTTCAATGCTCCTGCTTCTTGCAAAAGAAGCACTCTGCCTGGCTCTGATCGAATTTGTGCTTCTTGGTCTGACCCTATGTAGACATCCTAGTATGCAGCTATACCTTCTTGCTCTTCTTTTTTTATTCTTCTTTTATTTCTTAAAGGATCAACTAGAAGAAGATCCTCCTATAACATTTACCGACCCTTTTTGGAGTTGATGATCCTTCTCAAAGTTCTGCAGTAATCCCAATAACCCATGGTAATTCACTATAGATTTTGTCATTCTGAAATGAGTAAGAAATGGAAGGAAGGACTTAGGCAACGAATTCAGGATCACATTCTTTTCGAGCTGCTCATGTAGGAAAAAACCCAGCTTACTCAGGCATTCAATCAACTCCATCATGTATAATACATGATCAGTGACTGACGTCCCATCTCTCATACAAGGATTGAAAATGGCACAACTAGTTTTGTGCCTTTCAACATCATCAGGTGTGCCAAAAGAGTCATTCAATATTTGAAGCATCTCCTCAGGCTAGGCATTCTCAAACTTATGGCTGAACTTATCATTCATCGCCTCCAGCATAATGCACCAAACGGTGATGCGGTCATTGAGCCACTTCTGGTAAGTGTCTCTCACCGCATCAATATCGTTCGGAGCTGGCTCCTTAGGTGCCAGATCGGTCAATATATATAAGATCCATTCATGCTTCAGGACAATCTTCAACTTTTGATACAGCTATTGAAGTTGGATTCCATGAGTTTGTCATTATCCAACAATGATCGGAGTGATAGGATAGTGGCCATTTCTGCATAAAAAAAAAATCATAGATCTAATTAGTATATGAATTATTTACTCTAAAGACTTGGACTTTAGTCTAAAGGTTCTTCCACTATTTTGTTCGAATCGGTAGTCTCTACCTTCAATTCAAAAAATTATTCCTAATTTTTTAGTGGATACTAGAATCCACATAGACTACACATGAGCCCAATTTTGGTTAGTCAATCCATGTGCACCTACGGATAGGTTCATAACTAATTGCTTCACCAAATAACTTCTAATAATTTTTAATTTTGCCCTAGAAGTTCAATCAGTAGGCTTTGGCCTCCACTGAAAAGATCCAATTAGATCCAACTATTAACATGACCATATTTGGTGCATTAGATCAATGAATGATTAGATCTAATTTTGGCTGGCCAACCTGACCACCATTAGAAAGACATTACCAAATTATCATATTATGAATAATAATTTCATTAGTTAATAAACAGCAGATCTTTGGACCTCCAATGATTATTAAACTAATGGATCCATTATCACTCAACTTAATGGAAAGCTATGACTTAGTTATCACCATAACTTTATTATTTTAAGGATCTAATTATTTTAAAAAAAATTATTAACTAATTTTAAAAAAAATTAACTAGCCAATTTAGATCCTCCCACTGACTTCATCAAGTCAAATCAATAAGGACCTAATTAAAGTCGACATTAGGAGCACCTAAATCAGTCAAACTGATTTACCTAATTGACAGAGGTGAGTCCAAATCACCAAGTGGTCTAATCAAAATTCTAATTCATCAAGATGGTGAGATAAGTGAGATCAGTGGAAGGGATATGCCATTAACTCATTAAAAACCGAATCAGTATGAGTAGCTCCTAATTAAAAATCACTGATCTGAGCTGTCAGACTTATTTTAGATACCATCTGATTTATTAGTTTCGATTTTGACCAACCTAGTAATTTTAGGTTCAACCGTGAAGCCATGAATCAAGTACATTTGATCCTTGTTAAAGACATGGGCTTGACCAACTACAACTATTATAATTTGGTCTAAAAAATTCTTGACCTAATCTAAATCAATATTTAGTTAGATTTGATCAATTACTCTAATTTAGTCCATTCTTTAACTAACCTTAGGTCTAACCCAATTAATGGACCTAATTCAACTAATCTAATAACCCATAATTTTATGATCAATGTCTTAGGATCTTTAATTCATAATTTTAGATCCTTATTAATCATGCTTAATTTTTATTTAAGTTTAAGACTGAGGGTTGGGGTTCGGCATTTCAAAAATATCTTTTTTAAATTTTGAAAGGTTATCTACATCCTAGTACTATTTCACTAAATAAGTCGACTCATTTCAAAAATGGGTCGGCTTATTTCATAAACAAGCACTAAATGTAGGTTTGATTTCATAAAACTAGCCAATGGACATTGAGCCAACTTCTCAGTCAGGCTAGCTCAAATTCCATCCGAGCTGGCCCGAACAGAAGTCGAGTCGGCTTGATTTTTGAGACAGTCGGCTTGGATAAAAAGTCAAAAGCCTAACATTCCCATCGAGTAGGCTCGAATCCTATCCGAGCAAGCCCAAATTAAAGTCAAGCTGGCTCGATTCTTGATCGAGCAGGATGAGCCAGTTGGAGCATCAATCCAGAAAGCATATCATGGCTGGCATGCTGGTCGAGCTGGCTTAATTTCTGGGCGAGCCAGCTCAATCGCCAAACAGAATCTTTCTAAAATCCTATTCATGTTTAATCTAAATCTATGTACTCTACATAAAAAATCATGAAACTATTTAAATCTAATCTAAACACTAAATCATAATAAAATTTAGATTAAACATGTTCAAATATATCGTAAAAATTACTAGATCTAATCTAAAGTTTTTATGATTAGTGTTATAGATCACAACGTACCAGGAAAATCTTTTCACTATAAGGGATAAACCTTATAGCAGGATAACCTACAGTCCATGCGATCATCATTTTTTATTTTTTAGATCAAATTATTATTTAGATTTAATTTAAAAATAATCTAAAATATGCATATATAACACATCAAAGAACCTGCTGCTCTAATACCAATTGAAGGGAATGCATAGGGTTTTTAGCTTTGATTTTGAAAATTTTTTACAAAGATTGCACAGCGAAAATGATTATTAATCATATTAATAATAAAAGCTATAAATCTAATCTAAAAATTTTATACTATACAGGATCTGATATACATATATATGCATGTATATCTAAAAAATAAAATATCAAATGCAATAAAACTATTTTACTATTTCTACATGTTTAGAACATATTATCTTTTCATGGGTAGATGATCTTCGTAATTTGATCTTCATGGTATAGATTTGATCATCACGACATTGCCACATATGCGTCTGACCTCTATGGATGATCCACATGAGACTTTGATCTCAATCAGTTCCTCCAAAGTGCTAGCTCACTGCAAGATCCTTTGATGGTTGATATCAGATCGAACTCTTTTGATCTTCTTCACTAGCTCTTCGGATGCTTTGATTTGCCAATGTAGATAAGAAATATAGAAGGTTCTCCTTCTAGATTTGTGAACTCACGACCCTCGTTGCTCACAATCTAGAAACCAAATCCTAGATGGATTCTAGGGTATATATGCACTCACCCAAGACCCTTGCACCTAGAATTTCTCATGCAAAGAAAAGACCCTCTCTTCTTTTTCTCAAACATTCTCTCTCTTTTCTGAGTTCTCATCTACACACCCATAAAATCAGGTATTTTATAGATGCACATTAATAAGAGAGACGTGAGGGAGAGGTCTAGATTTAATGGTTAGCCATTCAAACTCAAATCCTATTTGAATTGAACTTGTAACTAGATTGATCCTATCCATTTAGGATGTGAGAAGGGAGGGCATGCGCCCTCTTGTGCATGAAATTCTTCACAAAAATTTTTAATTCTCGTGGAGAATAGATGGCACAATATTTGGGTGGTATGGTGCATGGGAAGACTAGTTAAACTAGTCTCTTATTTGACATCCAATTGAACTAATCCAATCCAAATTGGTTAGGTTCAATTAGATCAGAATAAATTCAACTTATTTAGGCTTAATTAAACTCGATTAAATTCTAATTAAATCAAAAATTAATCAGGCCAAACCTCTGATCAGATCATAGATCAAACCTTCTTGATGATTAGATCATCTCATAACCTAATCGGGTCAAATCCAAATGAATCCAATTCAATTGATTTTGATAAAAAATAATCACTCAATCAAATTGAGTTAATTAGCAATTAAATCATTAATTAATCTTTCATTGATCAGCCATTAGATCAAGTAGAAATCTCTAGTATGTGTGATCCTGCAAGTAAAAATCTAAGCCGGTAGCATAGGAATCAATTTTCTATACTAATCGAAGTGACCATTTAGCAATGGTATCCGACATTCGGATAGATCGAATGGTGCAGTCGTAATATTTAGAATCTACGTGAATATAATTACTATATAATTCATCCCTTTGATCTCTGTGCATAGGATGACTTAGGATTTAACTATCAACCTTAGAAGTTACATCTAAATTATGTCTCAAAGCAATTAATCCCGTAACCCCTCATAAGGACTACCCTAACTAAGGCTTTGCTAAATTGAAATACTATTGAGCATAGCTTCTGAGTCTAGGAGTGGTCAATCCTATCTTGACTCACGCACCGACTCCTCAAGTACTTGACTGTATCTAAAAATCTTCCATCACTGAATTAAAAATTTAGGTAGTCTGACACCAAAGCACAGTGAGTTGCTTGAAAGTCATCGTGGTGATCTCAGGTCAGAGAAACACTTATACCCATATTCCATCAAAATAATTTTTGATAGTAGAAAAGCTCTGGAGTCGATCGCGTTCAATGCAGATGTACCTCTACATCTCACCTGCAAGCCATACCAGTATCTCTATACTCTTTTATTAAGAGGACAATCAATCTATATGGCACACAATAATCTATACTCGATAAACATTATCATCCTTGGTAATAACGTATCATTGATCGCGAACTATTTTAAGGACTAAACGATAAATCCTTCTTTGTCGATTCTAAATTATCATAAGAACTTCATCACATCATATAGGAGTTCATTAAAAAATGAAAGATTTATGATAAAAAGTTAGAATAATTTTAATTTAATTAATAATTTATATATAATTACATTAATTAGCTCAATCATCAACAGGCTGATGATTGGCTTTGGGATCTATTTTCAACAAGCAGGAGAGGAGGAGAGAGATAGAAAGGGAGAGAGAGAGAGGGGTGCGACCGTCAGTGAGCCATGAGCAGGGTCCGACCATTGACGAGCCACGAGCGAGAGAGGGGAGGGATGGAGGGGGTCCAACCATTGGCAAGCAGAAGAGGAGGGAAGAGATAGAGAGAGGAAGAGAGAGGATGGGAGATTAAGAGAGGGAGAGAGGAAGAGTTCTCAGATTGGGTCGGGAGAGAGGGAGACAGAAAGAGAGGAAGATATTTTATTATTTTTAATATATATAATATTATTATTATTGCCTCAAGGAATAATTTTAATGAGCATAAAATAATTGAAAGAGGTACTAATGATTTATATTCTTGGAGATATTTTTAAAAATTATTTTAGAATTTTCAAAAAATTTTGTATTGCAAAAACTTGATTAAAGATGGTTAATTTAAAATTTACTTAAGTTGAAGCAAAAATTAAAGTTTTTTCGAAGCCTCAAGAACTTTTAAGATGATGTCGATTCATTTGAAGGTAATCTTAAATTATTTAAAAGCTTAAAAATAAAGATATGATATTTTGGATAAAAGAGGATAATCTCTAGATCGATCCTTTTTTATTGGTACAATAGCATGCAAGACTAGCACGCTATTTTGGCTCTGGCATGCTAAAAGGGACAATCTCTAGGGCACCCCATGAAAAAAGGGGCAACCTATGGGGTGCCCCCTGCACGTTCTATGTATAAGATATAGAACACAGATTTTTCTTGCCTGTTACGAAAGGGGTGACCTAAGGGGCACCCCCTGTGATGAAATTTTTGTAATTGCTATTTTTCTTCTCCATTTGGCATATTTAATATTTTTCAAATAATCTCCAATAGCTACCAACTGCTACTATTCATCTTCTAGCATTGAATGAAGATTTAAAAGTATTCAAAAAGGAAGAAAATCATCAAGAAAATCAAGTGAATATTCAACCTAAAGAAAACTCAACCCTAGGCAAGAGAAGCATTGATTTCAAGCTTAACTACTTCTCCAACGTGCATTTAAGTCTTCAATCTCTTTGAGAGGATTCTTAAAAGGTTCCTCTAGTTTGTGTAAAGATTTTTTAAAGCTTTATTGTGCTCATTAAAGAGCTAAGTGTGCTGAACTTATACATCCTCTTTCACTCTATTTTACTATTTTGGAGCTCAAGCTTTTAGAGGTTTTCAAAGCTTAGGAAGGTTGAATCAAATCTTAAATTGAATTGTATTGGATTGGCTTGTATTCAAAAAATAAGTTTTCTAGCATGGGATAGCTAGGGTCGGAGCATCCGATGTTGTATTCAATTGATTACATTAGTAGATTAAAATTTCTAAGTAAGAGCTTGGAAAGTGGATGTAGGTGCAAGGTTGGCATAGAATCACTACAAATCATCTTATTTGAGTTGTTCTCTCTTCTTCCTCCTTACTTGCTCTATTGTGTTTACTTCTTTTTGTTTAAATTAATCTCTTGTGTCTTATTTACCTAACTCACATTACTTCACTTAAAATTTCAAAAGCACATCTTGTAATTCTATTTTTAAGTTTAATTTTTTTTTAAAATCTAATTCACCCTTCCTCTTGGATTGCATAGCTGGACAATAAGTGGTATCAGAGTCTGGTGCTCTAGTCCTATCTTGATTTCACCATCAAGAGCAAAAGATCTATGGCAATCTAAGTTGGCATTTCACTTGCCGAGGGGCAATCCACAAATCGACCTTCACTTTTCAATGGATTGAATTACACCTATTGGAAAGCTCGGATGAAGATATTTATTCAGGCTCTTGATTATAATATGTGGAGTGTCATAATGAATGGACCTCACTCATCCACAAAATAAATTGATGGAAAAGATATTTCTAAATCTGAAAATGAGTGGGATGAGGTTGACAAAAAGATGGCACAACTTAATGCAAAAGCCATGAATATTTTATATTATGCCCTAGATGCAAATGAATTCAATAGGATTTCCACATGTAATTCTGCTAAAGAGATATAGGATAGATTAGAGATAACTCATGAAGGTACAAATCAAGTAAAAAAGTCTAAAATTAATATATTTGTCCATAGATATGAACTCTTCAAAATGAAACCTAATGAGTCTATTATCCAGATATTTAATCATTTCACTGATGTCATTTATAGACTTAAAAGTCTTGGTAAGTCCTATACTAATAGTGATCTGGTGAGAAAAGTACTTAGGTCTCTATCAAGAACTTGGAAAGCTAAAGTCACAATGATTCTAGAGGCCAAGGATCTTAACACCCTACTATTAGAGGAGCTTCTCGGATCACTTATAATACATGAACTCACCATGAAGCAACACGGTGAAGAAGAAACCAAAAAGAAGAAGACTATTGCTCTCAAGTTCGTTGCTCAAGAAGAGAAAGACTCGGACCAATCAAATAATGAAGATGCAGATGAGGAGCTTGCTCTCATCATCCAAAAATTTAAAAGATTCATGAAGAAAAAGAGGCAAGGATTAAGAAGAAGGCCAATAGCTAAGGAGGAGCCAAGCAAAGAGAGAGAAAAAGTAGCCTCTTATATGTTATGAATGCAAGAAACTGGGGCACTTTAGATCCGAGTGTTCTCAATTTAAGAAGGCTCCTAAGAAAGTCAAAAGAAAGGCTATGGTGGCAACATGGAGTGACAGCGATGAATCAAGCTCCGATGATGACATCCATGAAAAATCCAATCTTTATCTCATGGCACACGAAAATAAGATAACATCTCAACCTTCAAATGACTTTACGATTGATGAATTGCAAGAGATTTTTAATGATCTATTAGATGATCTAAAGAAGCTAGGATTAAAAAATAAAAAATTGAAAAAGCAAAACCAATGCTTACTCAAAGAAAAAGAAAAAATTTCAACTGAAAACAAAAATTTAATTCAGAAAAATCAAAACTTAAAAACTAAAGTAAATAAGTTGAAACCTATAGTAGATAAATTTATCTTAAGTTCATGTAAATTAAATATAATTCTAGAAAATCAAAGGGTTATTTATGACAAAGTTGGTATTGGTTATAATCTACTAAAGAAATAAAAATTTTTGAAGAACATATTTGTGAACTCTCCTCAAAATATTGTTTCCTATTTCAGCTGTGGTAAATTAGGCCATAAATTCTTTGCATGCTATTCTAACAAATTTGGTAGCTCTCATGTAAAAATGGTATGGGTTCTTAAAGGAACCATTATGACCAATCAAAGAGGATCCAAGAAAGTTTGGGTACCTAAAGTCAAAATCTAATTTTTTTGTAGGTATGTCTTGCATCCCGAGGATCAAAAAAAAATTGGTATCTTGATGGTAGATGTTCAAGATATATGATCGATGATGAATCTCAATTCATCACTTTGGAAGCAAAAGATGGAGGGATGGTCACTTTTAGAGATAATGGTAAAGAGAAGATCATTTAAGTAGGTAACATTGATATCACTCCCTCCACTTTTATTGAAAATATTTTGCTAGTAGATGGTCTCAAGCATAATCTTTTAAGTATTAGTCAATTATGTAATAAGAGTTTAAAAGTTACTTTTGAATCTACTTTGTGCATTGTAACTAGTCCCACTAATGAAAATATGAGATTCATTGGATAAAGATATGAAAATATTTACATAGTAGATTTGAATGATTTATTTTTGCAAAATATGCAATGCCTAGTAGCAATGAATGCAAATATTAGTGAAACTAGTCGGCTATGGCAACGTAGACTCACACATATAAGTATGTACTCTCTTTTTAAACTCATCAAAAAGGATTTAGTTATTAGGCTATCCAAACTAAATTTTGAAAAAGATAAAATATGTGATACATGTCAATTAAAAAAATAAACTAGAGTTTCATTCAAAAGTAAAAATATTGTTTCAACTTCTAGGCCATTGAAATTATTACATATGAATTTATTTGGACCCACTAGAACTACAAGCTTAGGTGGAAAAAGATATGGATTTATGATTATTGATGATTTCTCTTAATTTACATGGATTTTATTTTTGGCATCTAAGGATGAATCTTTTCAGCTTTTACCAAGTTTAATCAAAAAGTTTCAAATAAAAAAAGTCTTCAAATTTTTAAAATTCATAGCGATCATGGCATCGAGTTTGAAAATCATGATTTTGAAAAATTTTATGATGAAAAAAGCATTGATTATAACTTTTCTGCACCTAGGACACCCCAACAAAATATGATAGTAAAGAGAAAGAATAGAACACTTAAAGAAATGGCTCATACCATGCTTTGTGAAATCCATCTTCTAAAGTATTTTTGGATAGAGATAATAAACACGGTATGTTATATTTTAAATCATGCTCTAATTAGAACTCTTTTAAAGAAAACACCTTATAAACTTTGGAAGGAAAGAAAACCCAACATTGCTTATTTTCATGTCTTTGGTTGTCAATGTTTTGTTTTAAATAATAGTAACGATAAGTTGGATAAATTTGATACTAAATCAGATGAAGTAATTTTTCTTGGTTATTCTATCTCTAGTAAAGCCTTTAGAGTTTTCAATAAAAGAATCTTAGTTGTAGATGAATCAATACATGTTATCTTTGATGAAGCTAATGATCTTCCAACAAGAAAGAAAGAGGGTATTGATGATGCAAGTCAAATTATTGAAGATATGAATGAACTCACTATAAAGGAGTCATCAGTCCAAAATGATAAGGTACTTGAAGATAAAAAAAAGGATGAAGATGAAAAACAACAAGATCAACAAGAACAATCCAAAGGTTCGAATGATCTTCCAAAAGAATTAAGATATGTTCATAATCATCCCAAAAAACTCATCATTGGTGATCCTATACATCGGGTAAGAACTCGATCCTCACTGAGAGATGTGAATAATTATTTTGCTTTTATCTCTCATTTTGAACCAAAAACTATTGATGAAATCAAAAAAGATCATAATTGGATAAATGCAATGCAAGAAGAATTTGATCAATTTAAAAGAAATAATGTATGGATCCTAGTTGAAAGATCAAAAATCATCCTATAATTAGAACAAAATGGATGTTTAGAAATAAATTAGATGAAAATAAAAATATCATAAGAAATAAAATAAAATTAGTAGCTAAATAGTATAACCAACAAGAAAAAATTGATTTTGATGAAACTTTTGTACCTATTGCTAGACTAGAAGCTATAAAATTCTTACTTACTTATGCATGTTTTATGAACTTCAAATTATTTCAAATGGATATAAAAAGTGCTTTTCTAAATGGATTCATTATGGAAGAAGTATATGTAGAGCAACCCCCTGATTTTAAAAATCATACTTTCCAAAACCATATTTTTAAATTAAATAAAGCTTTATATGGTTTAAAACAAGCTCCTAGAGCTTGGTATGAAAGATTAAGTAAATTCTTGCTAGAAAATGATTTCACTAGAGAAAAAATAGATACAACTCTTTTTATAAAAAGAAAAGTTGATGATATTCTTGTGATACAAATATATGTTGATGATATCATCTTTGGATCCACTAATAAAATTTTATGCCAAGATTTTGCCAAGCTCATGTAGGAGAAGTTCGAGATGAGCATGATGGAAGAACTTTCTTTCTTGGACTCCAAATTTAGTCTAAAGATGGGATATTCATAAGCCAAAGCAAATACATAAATGAACTATTAAAAAGATTTGAAATGGAGATCTCTAAATGCATTAGAACACCTACGAGTCCTTCATGTAAGCTTGACAAGGATGAAAATGGTAAGAGTGTTGGATCTTCAGAGGCAAGTGATAACACTGGGGATCCCTCAGTCGAGCGAGTTTGTTTTCCCAATTTTTGCTTTATCGATAGAGGGTGACAGTCTTCATCATGCTTTAGAGGCTGAGATTTGGTCCTTGAGGGAAAAGATCAGAGAATCTAATGAGGATGTCTCTACTATTACTGGTACACTCATGCAGTCCTTGTTAAGAGCAGTGAAATAGCTTGATTCCTTTTGACTTATTCTTCTATTCTAGACCTCATCTTTTTTCACAACTGGATCCTCTTGCCCTCCTATTAATGCCACTCCTACTCATGCTACCTCTGCTCGTGCCGATACTGAAGGAAAATCCTGATTTTTCGAACCAGGTTCGTTCAGATCTGATCAGATCAAGAGATATATTTCAAAAAAAAATTTCTTTGATCTAGATCAAATCTAAGATGTTTCAAATTTAATTCTTATTATTTTAATAATTAGAATAAATTTAATTTATCTTGAAGTGGATAATCCTATTATCCGTTGATGATCCTGTAAGCAGTGGAAGGTTCTGGATCTAGCCACGCAAGTGCCTGGCCTCTACCAGTATCCACTCAGGTTGGATCTGGAGATCCTCTTCTTCTCTATCACATCTCCAAAAATCAGATCTAGATCTAATCTGGAGGATCTTCAAAACTTCTTTTGAAGATCAGCAATTATCCTATGCAGCAGTGCAGCCTTCTAGCTTTCAGTCGTCTTTCTCTCATCTGGATTGCACCAACCAAGGACCCAAACACCTTTGGGCGTGGAGAGGAGAGGGAGAGGATGGTTTGGCATGGAGGAGGAGAGGAGAGGAGGCCTTGGGCATTAGGAATTGTAATGCTTTTTTCATCTACAATTTGAGTTGGGCGCAGGGTCTTATTTATAGACTGTCTGTGATCCAACTCCTCTTCTTCTCAACCAATCACAACTCTTTATGAAATCAGATCTAAATCTGATTGGTGGAAATAAAGTCCCCTGGATTCCTCCTTAGAGGACGCCTAAGACCAGTCAAAGTTGGTTCTTAGAAGAACTCTAATTGAAATCCAAAAAGGAGATGGAGTTCCTATCCAATAGGGACTCCTTGGCACCTCCAACTTGGGCCTTGCCAGGTTCTGGTAGGGGGACAAGCCCCCACCAGCCCTCCAATAGGTGCGTGACATGTAGATAGAAGTCAAAGTATCTATGGTCAACATTTGATCAATCAAAGGTCAACTTTTAACCAAAGTCAAAGGACGAAAAATAGCAGGTGACTAAAAATGGTGGATAATATCTTATAAAATAAGACAATCTTTTCTGACTTAGACAAGCTCCAGTCAGACCAAATGAAGGCCTCTGATCGAGTACAAACTCCTTTGGCTCAGTCAGGACAACTATTTATGATAGTAAAAGAAGAACGTTAGGTTCAATCGAGTGCTAGCATGATTTTCTTGAACCTAATTGAATCTCATTCAGATCAATTGAACTGGATCAGTTCAATTGATGATCATTAGATTCAAACCCTTGTTTGTATGATCTAGTTAGGCTCAGTTCTATATGGTAATGGGATATGTCATGATCTCTATCATCGACATCATCAAAACTCCTTTCGATGGATCAGAACTCTTCTGATTCGAACAGCTAGAATGATCGATCATCTAAATCATTCTAATTGCTCCCAAAATCCACCAGTGACACCTAGCAGTATATGGTGGCAACCCATCAGAGCTGAATGCGAACCTCTTGGTGCAGCTACCTGTGTGATTAAGTTCTTCTATCTTGAGCCCCGATCAGATTAGGGTTAAGGTGAACTCGTCAAACCCTAGTTTCTGTCATATGATGTAATCATTCGATTCAAGTCCGAATGTGAAAATCTAAATAGAAACTCTTTCTATTATTTCACTCTGCCATGGCCATGGGCTTCTGGACTTGATTCTCATGATCATCATAGGGCTGCTCCTCTACCACCGAGGTAGATAGATTCCATCTTGATGCTAATCCAGTTCCTACAATGAACATGCTATAGCCAACATACACCTCAGGATTTTGAATGGCTAGGAGATCGAGTAATGGTGTAGTCAAACTATAACACCCTCAAGGTGAACTATCCGATGCACCTCAGGTCAAAGAACCAGACACACCTACTGCAGCATCGAGTCAGTCATTGACGAGAAGGTAGACTTCCTAATGACTACTCGAGGTGGTCACGCTCAGTGCCCTCATTCTCTAACGAGTACCTGTACTCTCGCTCCGGTGTCTCCACACCGTAGACTCAAGACTCATCTACTAAAGAGAAGCGATTGTACACCAACCTTTCGGATCAATCACCATCCTCGTGATGATCCTATGGTCGGGAGCATTTTATGAGTTAATAATGATTATTCATGTCTTAAATTTTCAACTCTTGAAAATATGAATTATCATTACCATTAACTCAAAGGATGTATCACAGACACTAAATACACATATGTGATAGAAAATAATCCATTTTATTGATATTAGTCAAAATTATAATTTTGCCCCTAGAAGTGTATTACAAGTGTCAGCCAATTCTGGCTTCTAGGGCACATATATCTAACAATCTCCCACTTATCCTAAAGCCAATTGGCTACAAGTCTAAGTCCCATCTTCTCAAGGTGGGCTTCGATCTTCTTGTTGGCCCAACGGCTTTGTAAGTGGGTCTGCCACATTATCTGTGGAGTTGACTCTCTTGACCTCGACATAACCCTTCTCGAGGTAATCGCGGATGAGGTGGTATCGCCGCTCAATATGCTTGAATTTCTGGTGAGACCTCGGCTCCTTAGCAAGGGCTATGGCGCCATTATTGTCGCAGTATAAAGGAATGGCATCTGATGGCATTACTCTGCAATGCTTCCTTCGTAGCTTCTGATGCAGCAATATATTCTGCTTCCATGGTGGAATCTGCTATCACCATTTGCTTGGAACTCTTCCAGCTGACAGCACCACCATTGCACACAAACAGACTCCCAGATGTCGACTTTCGATCATCTATATCGGACATGAAATTCCGAGTCTGTGTATCCCTGGACTTGGAGTTCTCCGTTACCAAAGACCAACATCATATCCTTAGTTCTTCTCAAGTACTTAAGGATACATTTCACAGAAGTCCAGTGTTCTTCACCTGGATTTGACTGATATCTGCTTGTGACACTCACAGCATGGGCTATATCAGGTCGTGTACATAGCATGGCATACATGAGGCTCCCTATTGCAGAAGCATAAGGGATCTTGCTCATGCATTCTATTTCCTCAGGTGTGCTAGGGCACATCTTCTTGGAAAGATGAATACCATGTCTGAAGGGTATTAATCCCCTCTTAGAGTTTTCCATACTAAACCTCTTTAGTACTTTCTCTATGTACATCTTCTGTGAAAGTCCTAGCATCCTATTCGGTCTATCCCTATAGACCTTAATTCCTAGAATAAAGGATGCTTCACCTAGGTCTTTCATGGAGAATTCCTTGGACAACCATATTTTGACTGTTGTCAACATGGGAATATCATTCCCAATAAGGAGGATGTCATCCACGTACAATACGAGGAAGACAACAGCGCTCCCACTGACCCTTTTTGAAGACACATGGTTCCTCTTCATTTTTGATGAAACCAAACATTTTGATCACATCATTGAAATGAGTGTTCCAGCTCCGAGATGCTTGCTTAAGTCCATATATGGACCTTTGCAGCTTGCAAACCTTGTGATCAGTATCACTGGATGTGAAACCTAGCGGCTGTTCCATATAGATATCTTCCTCAAGATATCCATTTAAGAATGCCATTTTCACGTCCATTTGCCATATTTCATAATCGAAATAGGCTGCAACGGCAAGCAATGTGCGGATGGATTTTAGCATAGCCACTGGGGAAAAGGTATCCTGATAGTCAATGCCTTCACGTTGACTATAACCTTTTGCCACTAGTCTAGCCTTGAATGTCTCCACATTCCCATCTGCACCAATCTTTCTCTTGAAGATCCATTTACACCCAATAGGTACTATACCTTCTGGTGGATCTACCAAGGTCCAGACTTGGTTTGAGTGCATCGAGTCAATTTCTGACTGCATTGCCTCTAGCCATTTCTCGGAGTCGATATCTGATATCGCCTCGTTGTAGGTTTTGGGATCATCACCATGAGCACCATTACCTATGAGGAATATTTTCTCTACTTCCTCTGAAATAATACCTAAGTATCTTTCAGGAGGATGGAAAACTCTTTTCGATCTACGAGGTGGAGGAGGTAGTGTTCTTATTGGCTCAACCTGATTTGGTTCCAATTGGTCCTTAGCTCGTTGTACTTGTGAGACTTTCTCATCAAGCTTAATCTGCTTTCCAATGCCGCTATCTTGAATAAACTATTTTTCAAGAAAGATGGCATGTCGACTCACAATCACATTGTGGTCTTCTGGAATGTAGAAATAGTATCCTAATGACTCTTTAGGATATCCTATGAATCGAGCTCTGAAGGACCTAAACTCTAACTTGTCCGCTTGTTGTCTTTTGACATGAGCCGGACAACCCCAAATTCTGAGATGACTCAGACTTGGTTTCTTACCGTGCCATATCTCATACGGTGTGGTAGGAACGGTCTTTAGAGGAAACCCTATTCAGTAGATAAATTGAAGTTAACAATGAGTGTCCCCAAAGAAAATCAGGGAGGTCTGTGAAGCTCATCATGGATCGGACCATATCCAATAGAGTCCGATTTCTCCATTCTGAAACCCCGTTGAGTTGAGGTGTTCCTGGTGGAGTCCATTGAGAGACTATGCCATTTTTTTTGAGATAGTCTAGGAATTCCCGGCTAAGGTATTCACCTCCTCGATCTGATCGAAGAACCTTAATGGATTTTTCAGTTTGTTTTTCTACTTCATGTCTGAATTCTTTGAACTTTTCAAAAGCTTCAGACTTGTGTCTCATAAGATACACATACCCATACCTAGACAGATCATCGATAAAGGTAATGAAGTAGACAAAATTGCCTCTAGCCGGCACATCAAATGGGCCGCACACATCAGTATGTACTAGGGCAAGGAGATCTGTGGCCCTTTCCCCATGTCCAACAAAAGGGAAGTTTAGTCATTTTGCCTTGAAGACAAGATTCACAAGTTGGATATGACTCGAAAGTCAATGGACTCAATAGCCCATTTTTCTCCAATTTGTTGATCCTATCTTCTGCTATATGACCTAATCTTAGGTGCCATAGATATCTATCATTTGGACTATCCCTAGGTCGTTTGGCATTCACATTTTGCTCGATAGTTAGAATAGGTACATCAATATGTAGCTGATAAAGACCATTAATAAGGAAACCATTTGCAATTTTATTTCTTTCATAAAGAATGTTACAATGGTCCTTAAAGAAGGTAATCACATAGCCTTCTAGTGCTAAGCATGAAATAGAAATCAAATTCCTGCTAGCTGCAGGCACATAATAACAGTCTTTCAAAACTAAGTCTAAACCAGATGGTAATCGAAGAGGGTATGTTTCCATGGCTACTGCAGCAACTCTTGCTCCATTACCGACGCGTAGGATCATGTCTCCATCCCTCAGCCTCCTGCTATCCTCAAGACCCTGCATGGAAGTGCACAGATGAGCACTAGAACCAGAGTCAAGCACCCAACTGGATGCAGAAGAAACCGTAAGGTTAGACTCAATAACGAGCATACCTCCAGAAGGACCTTCCTTCTTGTTCTTCAGGGTGGCCAGGTAAGTAGGGCAGTTCCGCTTCCAATGGCCGTCGCTGTTGCAATGGAAACACTTTTTTCCTTTGACATCGGCCTTCTTTCTTTGGCTCTGCCTTCTTCTTCTTTGATCCTTCCACCTTCTTGCTTTTTCACAGACTTTTTTTTCTTTCCATAAGACTTTCTTTTGGAAGAAGTCCATTCCATAGCAAGAACTGAGCCTTTAGAACCTTTCATAGAAAGCTCAGCGGTGAACCAGCATATTCATTAATTCGGCCAAGGAATTTTGAAGTTTATGCATGTGGTAATTCATGATGAATTGCCCATATGCATCAGTCAAGGATTGCAGAATAATATCATTCTGCAGATCCAAGTCTAACTTCACACCGAGCTTCTCAAGCTCTTCCAAGTGTCCTTGATCATCATCAGACAGTGATCTTGGACTGACTGCCCATCATGCATCTTAGCCTTAAAAAGTCATTTCGTGACTTGATATTTGGCTGCGCGACTCTGTTCACCAAACATCTCCTGCAGGTGAGCCAACATTTGGCGAGCAGTCCCGATATCTTCATGTTGGCGCTGGAGCTCATCAGACATCGAGCCCAACATGTAATATCTGGCCTTATTATCTTCGTCTATCCATTTTTTCAGAGATGCTCTCTGTTCAATGGATGGACGGGCTGGTAAGGTGGGAGGGTCCTGGTCCAATACATGGGTTAACTTCTCAGAACCCAAAATAATTTTATAGTTCCTGAGCCAATCTTTATAATTGGGTCCGGTCAGTCTATGTGTGTCCAGGATACGTGCTAATGGGTTGGACGCAGATATTTTTCCTATAGAGAGTCAAAGATTCTAGTTAGATACTGTAATTATGACTTGACCAATTTATTTAGGATTTTATTTTTAAATAAATTAGCTTCCACACTATTTTCTTTGGATCCCTACACTCCCTCTGTAGAGATGCGAAAAATCTCCATGATTAATGATTTCTAGTGGGTGGTGCGGTCTCACCAACTGACTCATCACCTCACCTAACAGTTATTGGTGATGGGTTAGCCAATGAGTGAACAACTCTTGTTCAATGATTCTCTAATCATGGTGCACCCAAACTTGGTCTCTAATTCATGAATCTCACCGTATCCAAAATATTGATCCACTCCTTAGTTAAGTCAGACCCACCATTTGCATAGACTGGATTCCTAATTGAGTCTCTCACCGTATCCAGAATATTGAGCCCAACTCATCCTCCAGCCCATAGCATCCAATGCCTAATAGACATGGTTGCATCTTTTCGATGCAACTGAGCCACTGTATCCAGTCCGAGAACAATCAACCTCGGGAAGGGCCCGCACATCTACAATGGTGGAAGACCTCAGACTTAATCTTTTCTTAGGGAGAATTGATTCAGGTCTCATTAAACTAGACTTGTCATAGTCATAACAATTATGACTAACCTAGTGGCATGGGTTAGCTCGGATTATTGACCACCTCAGATCAGAACTGTGTCAACAGATATGGCCAGGTAAGTGAGATCGGTGGAAGGAATATGCCATTAACTCGTACAAGAACGCATTCAGGTCGAGTAGCTTCCAATTAAAAATCAGTCGGTCGTATGTGCCAAACTTACCTTAGACACCAAATTATTGAGCCAGAACCAATTGGGTTAGCCTACAATCCAGACTCTAACCTCTGAGCCTAATTAGGTCTTGCTTGATCGTGACTCGATCTTGACCCAGACTTAATCCTATTAGGCTGGTCAATTTAAGCATTGTTGATCCCATCTAACCAACTCTTGATTCGGTTTGATCAACCGCTTAGACCTAATTGAGCTACCCAAGCCCGAACCCAGTATTATGAATATGTCTTAGATCTAAAATTCTCAATTTTAGACCTAATTAATATTTCATAATCTTAATTTTTAATTAAGTAGGGTTCATAAATAAAATATATGCACAATAAATCCTAGGGTTTCAGGATCTAGGGTTTTGCAGAAAGTAAGTTTTGGATTTCTGATTAAGGACGAACACGCAGCACCCCTACACATCATAAGAACACCCCATCGAATGGGAGGAGAGGGCCTTTAAACCTTTCTTCATTCTTATGACCGGACGGCCAAGAGGAATGCCTTAATCAGGAACATGTAATACTACAAAATAGTTTTAGATCTATATCATATATCTCATATACAAATTAGATCTAATCATGGCATATTTTGCATACATCTCATGTATCGAATCATGCATATTTTCAGATCTAAATTATCTCATAATAATCTAAAAAATTAGATTTAAATTGATCTTAATCAAAATAAATTCTAATCTAGATAACTATGTAGAACTATTCTACAACTAGTCTAGACATGCATCAATCATATCTCATATGATGTTTAAAATTAAATAATTTTTATTTGCTATTTTTTAGATATTATTATAACTAATTATAATATCAAAAAATAGTAAATAAATAGATCTAAAATATGATTTAATCAAATTAAATTAAAAACATACAAGACTATTCTATAGAACTATTCTATTTTAGAACTAGTCATGCATATTTTCTAATCTTAGATCCAAATTATTTAATTTTAATTTTTTCTAATTTTATATCTAATCACATCTCATGTGATATCTAAAATTACTTATTTTCTAATTAAAATAAATTTAATAGATCTAAATACTTTTAGAACCTTGGCTCTGATACCAGTTGAAGGAAAATCTTGATTTTTTGGATCATGTTCGTTCAGATCTGATCAAATCAAGAGATATATTTCAAAAAAAAAATTGATTTAGATTAAATTTGAGATATTTTAGATCTAATTCTTATTATTTTAATAATTAAAATAAATTTAGATAAATTTAATTTACCTTGAAGTGGGTAATCCTATTACCCGTTAATGATCCTGTAAGCAGCGGAAGGATCTGGATCTAGCCCGCAAGTGCTTGGCCTTTGTCGGTATCCACTCGATCTGGATCTAGAGATCCTCTTCTTCTCTATCACGTCTCCAAAAATTAGATCTAAATCTGATCTGGAGGATCTTCAAAACTCCTTTCGAAGATCAGCACTTGTCCTATGCAGCAGTGCAGCCTTCTAACTTTCAGTCATCTTTCTCTCATCTGGATTGCACCAACCAAGGAGCCAAACACCTTTGGATGTAGAGAGGAGAGGGAGAGGATGGTTTGGCATGGAGGAGGAGAGGAGAGGAGGCCTTGGGTGTTCGGAATTGTAATGCTTTTTTCATATACAATTTGAGTTGGGTGCAGGGTCTTATTTATAGACTGTCTGTGATCCAACTCCTCTTCTTCCCAATCAATCACAACTCTTTATGAAATCAGATCTAAATCTGATTGATGAAAATAGAGTCTCCTAGATTCCTCCTTAGAGGGCACCTAAGATCAGTCAAAGTTGATTCTTAGGAGAACTCTAATTGAAATCCAAAAAGGAGATGGAGTCCCTATCCAACAGGGACTCCTTGGTGCCTCCAATTTGGGCGCACGCCAAGGGTGGCGTGTGCCCTCCTTCTTGCTAGGTTCTAGTAAGGGGACAAGCCCCCACCAGCCCTCTAATAGGTGCGTGACACATGGACAGAAGTCAAAGTATCTATGGTCAACATTTGATCAGTCAAAGGTCAAGTTTTGACCAAAGTCAAAGGACGAGAAATGGCAGGTGACTAAAAATGGCAGATAATATCTTACAAAATAAGATAACCTTTTCTGAATGGATAAGCTCCAGTCAAACCAAATGAAGGCCTCTGATCGAGCACAAACTTCTTTGGCTCAGTCAAGACAACTATTTATGATAGTAAAAGAAGAACGTTAGGTTCAATCGAGTGCTAGCACGATTTTCTTGAACCTAATTGAATCTCATTCAGATCAATTGAATTGGATCAGTTCAATTGATGATCACCAGATTCAAACTCTTGTTTGTGTGATCCAGTTAGGTTCAGTTCTGTATGGTAATGGGATATGTCATGATCTCTATCATCGATATCATCGAAACTCCTTTCGATGGATCAGAACTCTTCTGATTCGAACAGCTAGAATGATCGATCATCTAAATCATTCTAATTGCTCCCAAAATCCACCAGTGACACCTAGCAGTATATGGTGGCAACCCATCAGAGCTGAATGCAAACCTCTTGGTGCAGCTATCTGTGTGATTAAGTTCTTCTATCTTGAGCCTCGATCAGATTAGGGTTAAGGTGAACTCGTCAAACCCTAGTTTCTGTCATATGATGTAATCATTCGATTCAAGTCCAATGTGAAAATCTAAATAGAAACTCTTTCTATTATTTCACTCTGCCATGGCCATGGACTTCTGGACTTGATTCTCATGATCATCATAGGGCTGCTCCTCTACCACCGAGGTAGATAGATTCCATCTTGGTGCTATCCAGTTCCTATAATGAACATGCTATAGCCAACATACACCTCAGAGTTCCGAATGGCTAGGAGATCGAGTGATGGTGTAGTCAAACTATAACACCCTCAAGGTGAACTATCGATGCACCTCAGGTCAAAGAACCAGACACACTACTACAGCATCGAGTCAGTCATTGATGAGAAGGTAGACTCCCTAATGACTACTCGAGGTGGTCACGCTCAGTGCCCTCGTTCTCTAACGAGTACCTGTACTCTCGCTTTGGTGTCTCCACACCGTAGACTCAAGACTCATCTACTAAAAAGAAGTGATTGTACACCAACCTTCCAAATCAATCACCATCCTCGTGATGATCCTATGGTCGGAAGCATTTTATGAGTTAATAATGATTATTCATGTCTTAAATTTTCAACTCTTGAAAATATGAATTATCATTATCATTAACTCAAAGGATGTATCACAGACACTAAATACACATATGTGATAAAAAATAACCCATTTTATTGATATTAGTCAAAATTATAATTTTGCCCCTAGAAGTGTATTACAAGTGTCGTCAATTCTGGCTTCTAGGGCACATATATCTAACAGGTCCTTCTACCCATGGTTGAGGAAGATGTGATCAAGGATGTGCCCATGGACTTGATCCTGATACTCCTCATCGTATCTCTGATTCTTTCTCTGATTCTGACGTATTCAGTCATGATATTTATTAGATCTAGTATAATCAGACTTATGTATTTAAGATCTAGCTTGGCCTTTCTATATTTTGGTTGTTTGGTTATCATGGATGTATTTTTTGTTTATCCATGTTTTGTGTGCATTGAAGGCCTATAACTTATATTTGAATGAATATTGTACCTTGACTCTGGTTTGGATGATATGGTTAATATGACTCTTATTATCTTTTGGACATATATATATATATATGATGCCTATGAATGCAATGAATCATGTACCTTGTGCAATTTAAATAATCTTGTATGTCTATGACTTATAATTTTGATTTATAAATGTTGTCTATACTCATAATGGAATGTTAATTCAACAACAGAATATAGAAAATTTATTGAGGAGGAGTTTTTTTTTTTTATGATGTCAAAAAGAGGGAGTAAACATGCATAGTTTAAGCAAATCAAAAGTTGAATTAAAAGCAAATTGTTATAACTCATATTTAACAACTTATTGTTAAATGAAAAGTTGAGCAAATTATTAATTCATAGTAAAATCATTGAATTATAAATACTTAATGATAAAGCTTGAGCAAACTATTAAAAGTTTCATACTAAAAAGTCATGGTATGGTATTAAAAGTAAATACATATTGCCAAATCTCTTCTCTTCTGAATACTATATGTTCAGATTGCTAAATTTTCATGAATAATACAACATGCATAAAACAATACCCAAAATTAGATGCTTTGAACTAATCACTTACATATAATTATCTTTGAGCTTTTTTTAATTGCAAATGGCATCTCTCTATTTAATATCAAATTCACTTTATTTTGCTTATACTCAATTATTTTGTCATCATCAAAAGAAAGAGATTATTGTCCCTAGGAATGATTTTGATGAGCACAAAATAATTGAAAGGGATACTAATAATTTCTATTCTTGGAGATATTTTTAAAAGTCATTTTAGGATTTTTAAGAATTTTTGTATTGTAAAAACCTGGTTAAAGATGGTCAATTTAAAATTTACTTAAGTTGGAGCAAAAAATAAAATTTTTCGAAAGCCTCAAAAACTTTCAAGATGATGTGGATTCATTTGGAAATGGTCTCAAATTATTTGAAAGCTTAAAAATGAAGATATGATATTTTGAATAAAATAGGATGACCCCTAGGTCGATCCTTTTTTATTAGCACAATAGCATGCAGGACCGGCATGCTGTTTTGGCTCTAGCATGCTAAAAGGGACGATCTTTGGGGCATCCCATAAAAAAAGGGTAATCTATGGGGCGCCCCCTACAGGTTCTACACATAAGATATAGAATGCAGATTTTTCTCATCTGTTACGAAAGGGGCGACCTAAGGAATGTCCCCAGAAATGAAATTTTTGTAATGACTATTTTTCTTCACCATTTGGTACATTTAATATTTTTCAAATGATCTTCAATGGCTACTACTCATCTTCCAGCATTGAATGAGAGTTTAAAAGCATTCAAAAAGAAAGAAAATCATTAAGAAAATCAAGTGAATATTTGCTCAAAGAAAACTCAGCCCTAGGTAAGAGAAGCAGTGATTTCAAGCTCAACTACTTCTCCAACGTGCACTCAAGTCTTCCATCTTTTTGAGAGGATTCTTAAAAGCTTCTTTTAGTTTATGTAAAGATTTTTTTAAACTTTATTATACTCACTAAGGAGCTAAGTTTGTTGAACTTGTACATACTCTTTCACTCTATTTTACTATTTTGGGGCTCAAGCTTTTGAAAATTTTTAAAGCTTTGAAAGATTGATCCAAATCTTAAATCGGATTGTATTGGGTTGGCTTGTATCTGAAAAATAAGTTTTCTAGCTTGGGATAGCTAGAGTCAGAGCATCCAACATTGTATTCAATTAAATACATTAGTAGATTGAAATTCTCAAGTAGGAGCTTGGGGAGTGAATGTAGATGTAAGGTTGGCACCGAACCACTATAAATCATCTTATTTGAGTTGTTCTCTCTTCTTCCTCCTTACTTACTTTATTATGTTTATTTCTTTTCATTTAAATTAAGTTCTTGCATCTTACTTACCTAACTCACCTCACTTCACTTAAAATTTTAAAAGCACATCTTGTAATTCTATTTTTAAGTTTAATTTTTTTTTAACCCAATTCACCCCCTCCTCTTGGATTGCATAGTTGGATAATAATTATATTATATAATTCGAGTCCCAACTCTCTTCGATCTGCATATTTAATATCCAGACCCTACTCGCTTATATCATAATTTATCAGATTTGGATCCGGATCTAGATAAATGGGTCTAATGCTAATACCAGATCCAGATCTATCGGATAAATATCCATAGATCTCGAGCCTAGATCCGACCCATTGACAGCTCTAGTCTTGCCTCTTCCGCAGTCACCCCGACCCCACCGACGTCTCCTACGGCCCCGAGCCCACCACCCCAACCCCACTAGTGCCTCCTATACTACAGCCCCACCTCGCTCACAACCGCCTCAACCCTATCGGTGCCTCCTATGTTGTGGCCCCAAGCCAGCCACCCCAACCCCGCCTTGCCCACCATCCTTCCCATGGACCCATCCTCATCGGCCTGACTGCTCGTCCCCTACCCTGCCACTCCTAGCCCGTAGTCCCGAGTAGGTGGCCCCTGTCCCATGGCCCCATCCCTACAACAACATGCCTACAATTGTGAGTATTAGCAATGGCCTCTTCCAAGTGCATTCACCTTCCCTTACGTGCAATTCTTCCCACAGATATCAGAAAAGGAGAAAGAAATGAAAAGAAGTATTTGGCATGAGGTATGATAAACAAGTGATACATTTGGTATGAGATATGCTATGGTCTCTTTTTCTTATTCCCACAAGATATGTTAAACCTGATGGGTTCAATATTGGTTTTGCTTGCTATATTCTTTTAGTTTCCTTCTTGTTTTCTTTGATGATGATCCAAACTTAATGGATATTGAAGAAAATGGCTCTACAAAATACTATGGCATCTTTTTCTTATTCTCATATGATGTGTTAAACTTGATGGGTGTTTTGCTTACTAAATTCTTATGGTTGCTTACTTATTTTATCATGATAATGATATATTTGGCATGAGGCATGCTAAACAACTAATACATTTGGCATGAAGTATGCCATGGTCTTTTTTTCTTATTCCCATATGATGTGTTAAACCTGATGGGTGCTAATCGATTTTGATTTCTATTTTCTTTTGGTTGCCTTCTTTTTTTCCCTGATGATGACCCAAACTTAATGGATATTGAAGAAAATGGCAACGTGGATGTACTATGGCCTCTTTTTTTTATTCTCACATGATATGTTAAACCTGATAGATGTAGATCGATTTGACTTTTAGTTGACAATAGAGGAGTTCTTTGTGATATATTTGGCATGAGATATGCTAAACAAATAAAATATTTGGAATAAGATATGCTATATTATTTTTATCTTATTTTCTTATGATAGATTGAAGTTGATGGTTGCTGATGGGTTTTGTTTACTATATTCTTATGGTTGCTTATTTATTTTTCCTAATGATGATCTAAACTTAATAAAAATTGATGGAAATGACTTTGTAAATTACTATAGCCTTTTTTCTTATTATTATGGTACTTTGTTATTTAAGACATGTTGCTTAATTTTGTATGGTGGAGCCAGTAGAACTCAAAAATCTTTAATGAAGACCCATAGTAGTTCAATGTCATGGTCCAGCATGTCCAAGCACTGACCATTGCCATCCAATAGCTCCACAGGCAGCAAAAAGGAAAAAACAGTGGAAGCCAGCTCATCGGGCTGCTTGGTAATAGCATAGCCGTGGATCCTATATCCCATGAGCCTAGAGAGGCTCCTGCAACACTCTCACCACTCTGAGTTGGCCATTCACCTATCCTTGTTATCTCAATGAAGATCTAGAAGAGTAGATTAGTGGCAGCAAACCTCAATCTTCGGGAGGAGGCTCATCTCCAGGGTACTCCCCATGCCTAGGGGAATCTCGATGCGAGGATGATCTTGAGTAAAAGATCCAGGAGATCAAGCAGAGGCTCGAGACATTCTGAGAAGACTAAAAGCACAATGACCCCTTGGATTCAACACATGCCTGCCTTACTCTAGAAGAATACTGGAAGAACCAATCCTACCTCAAATCAAATTAAATGACATATATGGACTATTTGATAGCTCCTCGGACCCATTAGACCACCTTGAGGACCATAGAGCCCTCATGATGCTTCAGGAGGCTTTAGACATCCTTCTCTATCTTGCTTTCCTAGCCATGCTCAGGAATTAAGTTGATGCAAGCATGGTACTTCGGCCTCCAATTAGGGACCATTCACTCTTTCAAGCAGCTTGGAAGACAGTTTGTCACATAGTTTGGCAGCAACTAATCCTAACTGATGAACTCTAACAACCTCTTCTTGATCCAATAGAAAGAAGGAGAGTTTCTACATGATTATGTGGCATGTTTCAATCCGATAACACTAGAAGTCCACAACCTTAATGAGGAAGTTGTGATGTCGGCTCTAAAGAGGGAGCTCAAAATAATTGTCCTCTTCTCTCTTGATAAGAGTTTCTGGAAAGACTATATCAACCTCCTTGCCTATGCTTGAAAGTATGCATATGCCGAGGAAGCAGCGGCCATCCATCGATGGTCCGAGGGAAATAAATGAGGAAATAAAAACTGCCCTAGGAAGGAGCCCCAGGAATCTCGTGGTGAAGCTAGATCTTTCACCAGTCAAAGAACCTAAGGCCGAGAAGTCCATCTCATCAGTCTGACACCTACATCCTCCTCACCACACCTTGATCCTAGATACTCATGGAAATCAAGGGGAGAGATATCTTCATTAGCTAGAGCTAATAAAAGCCCCGTCGATGAGGCAAAATTGAAGAAAGTATAGCCAATTCTATCATGACGTCAGCTACGACACCGAGGAATGCTGTTGGTTGAAAAACAAGATTGAGGCTTTGACCTGAAGAAGGTACCTCAAAAAGTACATCCAAGAATGGAAAAATAAAATAGATGACTAGCTACCTCAGGAAAAGCCTAAGGAGGAGAACAATAGCAACTATCCAACAACCAGTGTCATCAATATAATCTCGGGGTTTGCTAAGGGCAAGAGGCCAAGCTAAGAGCCCATTATCGAAGAGGCAATGGACGGATGCACTACAAGAAAAAGGATAATTAGCTGTGCAACAAAAGCATAGGTAAATCCCAAAAAAGCATTGCTAATTGTTTCTACCGACATAAAATTTATTGGCAAAAATCCATTGCCAAAAGTACCATCATTGATTTCATTTACCGATGTTTAACTAATTCCGTCAGAAAAATACATTTTATCGATGTTAAAAGAAACATCGATGATTATTTTTAGCTATGCTTCCTAAGCAACACAAATAAGTTTTACCTATGCAAGCTAAACATCGGCAAAAAAAAATTTACCTATGAAAATTTACGTTGGGAAATCAAGATTTCCCTATGCTAACCAAATGTCGAAAAAAAATTTTGCGATGCAATGGCAACATTGGTAAACTATTAGCGATGCAATATTTACGTCACCAATGTCTGATTTACCTACATTTATTTTACATCGATAAATATTTTGCAACAAAAACTTACATCGATAATTGATAAGCGCAGCTAAAGATGGCATGCTGTTTAGCGATGGTTACTTTGAATTTACCTACATTTATTTTGCATCGATAAATATTTTGCAATGTTTATTTACATCGGTAATTAGTAAGCATGGCTAAAGGTTGCACGCTATTTAGCGATGGTTACTTTGGATTTACCGATGCTAATTAGCATCGCTAGAATCCTTTACCCATGCTTTCTTTTGTGTAGCTAATTATTTTTAAAAAAAAATAAATTTTATTTATGCCAATTTTTTAAAACCTATAAATAAATGAATATAATATCTATCTTCTTCATTTTCACTTTAAAACCTCTAGACAAATAAATACATGCCAAAATCAAATTCATTCACTTTAAAATATTCAGATGAAATCATGTATATATACAAAAATGTTGTACATACAATGAATGCAAAAGATATAAACAATTATAAAGGATGTCATATAAAATATAAATACATTGAAACAAAATAAAACTCCATATGTTCAGCCACAAATCATAGACCTGCATTAAATTAAAAAATTAAGATAGCAAACTAATTATCTAATAAATGATGAAAATATATATTAAAATTTTATAACAACCCAATTCAATCCCCTCCCCCCCACCTCTTGGGTTGCTACCTCTAGGTAACAACAAGACCATTCTCCAAACCCAAAACACTCGGAACCTAAGGGTATATCATCAGTAAGCCCTCAAGCTTGTATTACTGAAAAATTAATAACATATATATTGTTCTTTTCAATTCTCTTTCAGAAAAATCTTTCAAGTACCTGAAATTGAATCAAATCGATCTAGAGACACTCTAACCTTAGTTGGAACCTCTAAATAAAAGATCAAAGACATGTCTACTATAAAAAATACTTTGGATTCGGCTTGGACCTCCCTAACTTGATCAACAGACCAACCTCTCAGAGGTTTTCTGACTCTGGCTGGGACCTCTATATGCATGCTTGATGAACACCAGCATGAGGAGATATCATGACCCAAGTTAGGACCTTCGAATTCAAAATCAAGAATCAAAAACCACCTTAGACTTGACCTCGGGTCTAGGTAACATTTTAAAGTGACTCATGACTAAGCAAAAACTCTAGCCCTAGGTAGAAGACCCACCTTAGGAAGACCCCACAAGGCTACTTTGGCGACAAGCTCTAAAGAGCTAAGTCTACTTCAGCTATTTTGATGGCCAATCCTAGAAGGCTAAAATAGACTTCAATCCCATTCTGAATCTAAATCCACCTCGATGACCAGCCCTAAAGTGCTAATTCAAACTTTAGTTCCATTCCAAAACCAAGTTCACTTTGATGACCACCCTTAAAAGGCTAAATCAAATTTTGGTTCCATTTTTGGACCAAAATTTACTTTGGCTACATGCTCAAAATCTAGCTATGATCTCAAAGACTTGGATGTGTAAGCAACATTAAGATAAAAAGATAAAATTCATTTTATTAAGTAAGATTACTCACATTACAGCCACTTTAGTTACTAGTCTGAAATACAAAAAGAAGACAAAAGGATACAAAATTGGGGAGCTTCGACCTTGACTTCGATCTCATGGACCCTTACTAGTCTAAAATACAAAAAGAAGATAAAAAGATATAAAATTGAGGAGCTTCGACCTTGACTTCGATCTCATGGACCACCTTAGGGGGATCCTCAGCTGCTACCTTGATCTAGAGGTACCACTCATAAAACTATGATTTCTACATGTCTAGTGGTGGTTGGTACCACTGGACTGACTTGGCATTATGGTTCATGGCTAATGATCTGCAAAAGCATCAATTGTGGTGAGGGCTCAATGGTCAGTTTGATTGCTAAAGTTGAATCGATGTTTCTTTCACCTTCCTTGATCTCATCTGCTGGATTTATCTCTAATAGTACTACTGATGTAAGAGCAACATCTATCTTACCATCCTCTACCTTGTCCAATCAAAATTCTATCGAGAAAGTGACTCCAACATTCATGCCATCTTCCTAGCCTCATTTTCGCTCTCCTTAGGATTCAAGCAGCCAATATTGACTCTAAGGAAGAGCCAGGCCACCTGCACCTTGCAAAGGTCAAAGCTTATGACAAAGGCCGACTTGGAGCCTTCTGCAATCTCCTCCTTGAATGCCCCAAAGACTTTATACTCCTCCACTATCTAGAGCTTGGCCTTGGTGATGATCGATGACCTCTGCTCAACTGTCCTCTCCTTGCTCATTGCAACTCCACTTTGTCCGCCCTCTGAGCCGCCATGGCTGCTGCCAACCCCCTCTCTAGTTCAGTTGGATGTCGGCTGCCACCTTCTTGTAGGCAACCTTTCACTCAAGGATCCCTATCTCATCATCGATCTCCTAGAGCTTGGTCAAAGCCTGAGAATCCCTCTTTTCAATGGCTCAAGCATGGCCCTCAGTAGCTCAGGCCCTATCTTCCAACTCTTCCTTCAAGTCATGGAAGCCCAAGATCCCTTCATTGAGTATAGTAAAGTTGTGTAGCTACTATAAAAGGAAAGAAGACAAAATGTCAAGTCATGAAGGTTGGAAAAAATTGAAGCAAGAGAGAGAGGGAGAGAGAGAGAGAGAGAGAAGAAAGGACTTACTGCAAGGAGACCTAAGAAGCCTGAGCTCACAATCTTCTTAACATGGTGGGATTTGCTCATTGACCAGTCTGCTGGTAGAAGGACCATTTGCATTGGCTCGTGAGTGAGTTGAGCATCCAAAAGTTTGGAGTCAGATCTTTGAACCAGCTTCATCTAAGTCAAGTGCTCCTCCTCATTCCTGAACGATGAGTGCCCAATCCCGACTCTCACTATAGAAGAGCTTGGGGTGAAAGGAGATAGCATAGCCCTCAATGCTGGAACTAACACCAAATGGGGAGAAGAGCCACGGCATCTTGCTAGACTTTGAGCCTGGCCCATCTCCAAGGAGGCCAGTGGAGCTAACCTTAATGATGCTATAGTGATGACCTTCGGCTCATTATTGATCTCTAGTGGATCATTGCTAGAGGTTCCATGGGTCGACATCAGCTCGGGGAGAGGAGCGACCACTCTCTTCTTCTTCCTTGATGATGAGGTCTTACCACTAGAAGAACCCAACCTCTTCTTTAGGATAGATCTCAATAACTCCAAGGTTGGCCCCATCACTACTACAATGAACAAAGAGTTAGTGTTTTGCCAAGCATAAGAACAGAATCAAATCACAAGCTCAAGTCAAGTTAATCAGCTGTATCCCAAGGACTAGCCGAGCTGACACTGGCATCATACAAAACCTACTTAGTCAAGAGCTCCTTTAGCAATGGAATCTCCATGGAGCACAACTTGTGGAGATGAAACTTTTCAATGAGGAGTGGCTCAGTATGCTTGTTCTAGGAGGTCCATGGGTGTCTCCAAATCTAACTGAAGCTCCATAGAAGATCAGAAAAAATAAAAGAAATAGCTTTTCCGATCGTGAATGAAGGAAGCCAATCCCTTGATGAACTGGTAGCCTCTACAAAGAGTGAAGTACCACCAGCCCTTATTGTAGGGGTGCCTCTTCAAGATAAAAAAAGCTCAAAAAAGCAACCTGATGCGTGCTAATTTATAACTATGGCAAGTGCACCAGTCGATCAAGTAATAAAGTGAATGAGTAGAGTATCGTCCCTAGAGGATTGGAAAATAAGTACTGAAAAGCTCTTTCCTATGCTTTATTTAGAAGATTGATTTATGAGAATAAAAAATTAAAAAAAAATAAAAAAAATAATTAAAATTTTTTAATTAAATAGAGAGAGTGTAAATTATTAAGATTTTAAACTCAAGAGCAATGGATTACTAAGGCAATCGGTTCACCAACTCAATCAATACAATATTCAGATTTTTAGATTAATTTTATTTCATGTAACGGTGGAGTCTCCTAATTTATTCACTTCCCTTTGGTCCAGGCATAGCAAAACTATTAATATTTATTAATTATCCTTTGGTCTAGGTATAATTTAAATAAATATTAATGCATTAGATTTTATGAAATCCTCTAATTAAAATACGCTGCGTCCAAAGCGCACTAAAATTTTCGCATGCATATAAATTCTAATTTGATTCATAATACAAGATATATAATCAAGAAGCAATAACATAGATGTACTCGATCCGTAACATCTATATTCATCAGATCAATTAGAAAATGGTCAGTAATCTAAAAGCATTAAGATCAGATTTATATACTCCTCATGAATAAAATTTAAAAATAAATCATACTGAATATTACATCAAAAGAGTGGCTACACCTTAGCCTTAGAAAAAGAAAATTTAGTTCATGATAACAAGTTCAAAAATAGCAAATAAAATAAAAAGTATAGAAAAATTAGACTGTTTGATTGCTGAAATTGATTGTCTGCTGCTCTTGATGTGGAGAACTTGGCGAAAAAGAAGATGCTCCTTGATCGATGTCTTGATTGTCGAAGAAAAAAAATCAAAAACCCTTTTTTTATTTCTCACAAATCACTCTTCTCTTTCTACCTCTCTCCTTTCTCTTTCTCTCTCTCTCTTTTTCTCCCTCTCTCTCTCTCTATTTCTCTCTTTCTCCCCGTCTCTCTCTGTCTCTCTCTCCTTTTTTTCTTTCATGGCAACAACAAGTTTTTATAGATCAAGAGATTGATTTCCCCCCAAAATCCATCAAAAATTAGGTTTAAGACTCCTAAAACAACTCAAATTAAGATCTGGATAATTCTACCCATTAGATGTTGATCAAACGGTCCAAAAATCACTCAAAAACTTCTTAAAATAATCCAGATCAAGTCGAATTTAATGTCAGTCGTTGGATCAACCATTGGATCAAATCTGGACCATCCGATCGCATAGAAATAAGCCTTCTGATCTATAGTTTAACTTCTGAATGAATCTCAGCCGTTGGATCTCGATCAGGAGCTACAGATGCCGTCCATCAGCGCCTTCATTTCGGCCGTCTGATCGAGTTTCAATGAAAACCATCCATTAGATTAGCCAAAATTCTCAAATTATCCTCCATGGACCATGCACGAGCCCGATGTTGCATGGACCGCCCGTGTTCTTCAGCCAATTAGAGCACTTTTTTTGATGTGAAATGCCCGAAATATCCTCCGGTTGATCCACCGTGCGCCACGAAAATGCTGACGTCATCCTGACATCAGCATTGCATCGGCATTTTTTTTTTTGAAATTCAATTTTGGGCTCGTTTGAAGTCTATTTTGCCTTAAATTTATTTCATCTGAACCAAAAAAATAAGATCTTCACATTGGTGGCCTTTTTTTCTGCATAAAATTAATAAAAATATCAATTTTTATAGAAATAGATTAATTTATTTTATAATTTAATACTTTTATTAGTATATTTTTACCACTTATCACACCCTCCAACTTAGTCATTGCTAGTTTCTTAGCAATATTTTATTTAATACCATATTTCAATAAGCTTATCCATCATAAAGATAAAATCTAGGATTAAAGGTCAAAAAGTTTAGAAAAATATTGCTAACTAAGCATTGAGCTTCAGAAGCAAATTTTTTAGTCAATACAATTAAAAACTTTCTTAGAGTACATCAAAGATCTATAGCACTTGTGTTCGTGATGACTAACTTTAGCATTTCAGTATTAAATTAAAAGAACAAAAGTATCTTCTCTTATCACCTATTTTGGTCAATTTTCTATACATTCTCAATTTTATACTCATAAATTAAGATAGCTTTCACACTGCCTTCCTCCTTTTTTCTTTTTTACTGTGCTGAGCATCCTAGCCTTTCCTTCACCATTTTACGTAAATTTTCACACTTGACCTAGGTGCAGAGATTCAGTTACTAGGCTTTGGGCAATCCACATATACTCTGTCTTTTGCACTTTATTTATAGGCAGGTAGCTCTTTCCTTAAATTCAAGTTTTTTTGATTAGAATGTATATTAATTACCAATTTTTAGTGATAATTGAATCCTCAGTTGGCCTTTTAATCAATACCTACATTGCCTTGTTAGTGTGCATGTGCAATTAAAAGTGCTAATAGTCTTTTAATGACTTAAGTAGGCTGCTAAAAGTTGACCAACTAATCTACTTCTTTAACTCATTTCATTTATTAGCAAATAATTCTATCTTTTATCACTTATTCAGTTTATCTTGCTCAAGATTTTCTTCTTGACACATGGTTTTTTTTTTTAATTATTCTACATTGTCTTAAAGGAGAAAGAAAAATAAAGGGTGCAATAAAGGATAGGGAGGAATACACCTGATTTGGTTCAGTCTGGTTCTTCGAAGCTTTGAAATTTTACTTGAGCTCTTATTAATTTTTCTGCAAAATTAAAAATACACACCAAAGCAGTAAAAGAGCAACCATAAATTACTGAAAAATAAAAGCAAAGAAAAATGATCAAAACTAAAAAGAAAAGAAATAACCTATCTAGTAATTCTGATTTATAGTCTTTAGCTTGACTTTCTTTGAGTTCTAAAGTGGATCAATCTGGTGCCACTTTAATTGGAATACTTTCATGTTTGATTGCATCCTCTTTCAATTTGACATTGCTCGCTTTTATAGTCTCAAATCTATTTTCTATAGAATTCTCATATAATGGATTGTCAATAATATCAATTAGAAAATAAGTTTGATTATCATCAGTATGTTTAGTATCTTTGAAAATATTAAAAGTAACTTGTTCATCTTGGACTCTAAGAATTAATTTTTTCTGTTGAACATCTATTAAAGCTCCTCCAATAGCTAAAAAGGATCTCCCTAAAATAAGGGGTACATCATAATCTTCTTTCATATCAAGAACAATAAAATCAACAGAAAAAATAAACTTGTTTACCTTTACCAAGACATCCTCCACTATACCTCTTGGATATTTGATGGATCTGTCGGCTAATTAAAGAGTAATAGTGGTAGGCTTTGATTATCCTAGACCTAGCTTCTTGAAAATAGAAAAAGGTATGAGATTAATGCTTGCTCCTAAGTCACATAAAACTTTATCAAAACTACAATCACCAATAATGCATGGGATAGTAAAACTCCCTAGGTCTTCAGCTTCTGTGGTAATTTATTTTGAAGTATTGCTGAGCATTCTTCATTCAAATTTATTCTTTCATGCTCCTTCATCTTTTTCTTATTTGTTAAGATTTCTTTGAGAAACTTGGCATACCTGGGCATTTGACTAATAGCATCTATAAAAGGAATATTAATGTGTAAATTCTTTAGAATTTTGAAACAATTAGAAAATTCTTTATTTGGATGCTGTATTTGTCTCTCTGAGAATGGTAGTGGCGGCACGTAGGGCTTCATATTTGGATCGGCAAATCGTATACCTGGAGACCATCCATCTGCTGGTTGTATTGGTGACTGACGAATTTTAGTTGATGGTTCCTTATTTGTAGTTGGCTCTTCAGTCTCATTCTTCTGATGTGGCTCCTCCAGCTTTGTACCACTTCTTAGGATGATAGCATTGACTTGCTCCCTTGGATTTGTCTCCGTATTGCTTGGCAAGGATCCTTGAGGTCTCTCAGAGATTATCTTAGCCATTTGACCTATTTGCATCTCTAAGTTTCGAATTGCTGCTGTTTGGTCCTGTCTAAGTTTGGCTTCTAAATTTTTTATAGTTGCTTCTTGGTTTTACATAAATTTGACCATTAGCTCTTCCATGTTGGACTTCTTTTCAGGTACTTAGAATCTCGGGGGTGGCTGTTGTGCTGCATTTTGATTGCTCTATGAGAAATTTGGGTGCTGCCTCCACCCTTGATTATATGTGTTGGAGTAGGGATTGTTTTGTTGCGGCCTGAAAAAATTATCAATATAATTAGTTGTATCAGTTGTTTTAGCAAAAGGATTACCTGTCTGACAATTGCTTGTATCATGTCCTCCTCCACACAGGTCATAAGTAGTGCTCTGAATATGCATAACTGTTCCCTTTAAGTTGTTGACTTCGGCTCTAAGGGCTGCAATTTCAGCTAGTAAGGTTAGCACGCAATCTACTCCCTATATAGTTGCTAGTCTTTTTGGCATCATACGCTCTATCTACCATTGATAGCTATTTGATGCCATCTCATCGATCAGATCGAAAGTTTCTTCCTCCATTTTTTGATTAATGGTTCCTCCTACTGCTGCATCAATCATAGAATGATTAGTAGAAGATAAACCATTATAGAAAGTTTGTACCTGAAGCCATACGGGTAGTTGATGGTGTGGACATCTCCTCAGCAGTTTCTTAAAATGCTCTCAAGCCTCATATAGTGTCTCCATGTCCATCTGCATAAAGAAAGTAATATCGTTGCGCATCTTGGCAGTCTGGGAAGGTGGAAAGTACTTGGCTAAGAATTTTTGGGCTAGGACATCCCAAGTTATGATAGAACCTACAGGAAGAGAATGAAGCCAATTTTTAGCTTTATCCCGTAAAGAGAAAGGAAATAACCTTAATCTAATAGCATCATCCGACATCCCATTAATTTTAAAAGTATCATAAAGTTCAAGAAAATTAGAAATATGGGCATTTGGATCATCATGCACGTGTCCACTGAATTGGATAGTTGATTGAATCATCTGGATCATCGTCGATTTTATTTCAAAATTATTTTCTCATACAGACGATCTCCTAATGCTCGAAGCTGCATCGGCTATAGATGGTGTGATGTAATCATTTAATAGATGATGTACTGATCGAATAGCTTCATGCTGTCCTTCGGTCGCCATATCCAATCCTAGATTGATGTCGTTAGGATCTTCGACTGCCATATTTCTCTCTTGTTGTAGTCTTCTAATGGTTCTTTTAATTTCTGGATCTAAAGGTTGTAAGTTACTATGTCCAATACGTGTCATGCACTAAATTTTTTTTTAAATAATAAAAATTAAAAATAAATTTCTAAAGTAAAGCTAGGATCAAAATTTTAATATTATTTTAGACATAATCTCTAGCAACGGCGCCAAAAATTTGATGCATGCTAATTTATAGCTATGGCAAGTGCACCAGTCGATCAAGTAATAAAGTGAATGAGTAGAGTATCGTCCCTAGAGGATTGGAAAATAAGTACTGAAAAGCTCTTTCCTATGCTTTATTTAGAAGATCGATTTATGAGAATAAAAAATTAAAGAAAATAAAAAAAAATAATTAAAAGTTTTTAATTAAATAGAAAGAGTGTAAATTATTAGGGTTTTAAACTCAAGAGCAATGGATTACTAAGGCAATCGGTTCACCAACTCAGTCAATACAATATTCAGATTTTTAGATTAATTTTATTTCATGTGACGGTGGAGTCTCCTAATTTATTCACTATCCTTTGGTCCAGGCATAGCAAAACTATTAATATTTATTAATTATCCTTTGGTCTAGGTGTAATTTAAATAAATATTAATGCATTAGGTTTTATGAAATTCTCTAATTAAAATACGCTGCGTCCAAAGCACACTAAAATTCCTGCATGCATATGAATTCTAATTTGATTCATAATACAAGGTATATAATCAAGAAGCAATAATATAGATGTACTTGATCCGTAATATCTATGTTCATCAGATCAATTAGAAGATGGCCAGTAATCTAAAAGCATTAAGATCAAATTTATATACTCCTCATGAATAAAATTTAAAAATAAATCATACTACTGAATATTGCATCAAAAGAGTGGCTACACCTTAGCCTTAGTAAAAAAAATTTAGTTCATGATAACAAGTTCAAAAATAGTAAATAAAATAAAAAGTATTGAGAAATTAGACTGTTTGATTGCTGAAATTAATTGTCTGTTGCTCTTGATGTGGAGAACTTGGCGAAGAAGAAGATGCTCCTTGATCGATGTCTTGATTATCGAAGAAAAAAAATCAAAAATTCTTTTTTTATTTCTCACAAATCACTCTTCTCTTTCTACCTCTCTCCTCTCTCTTTCTCTCTCTCTTTTTCTCCCTCTCTCTCTATTTCTCTCTTTCTCCCCATCTCTCTCTCTGTCTCTCTCTCCTTTTTTTCTTTCACGGCAACAACAAATTTTTATAGATCAAGAGATTGATTTTTCCCCAAAATTCATCAAAAATTAGGTTTAAGACTCCTAAAATAACTCAAATTAAGATCTGGGTAATTCTGTCCGTTAGATGTTGATCAAACGATCCAAAAATCACTCAAAAACCCCTTAAAATAACCTAGATCAAGTCGGATTTAATGCCAGCCATTGGATCAACCGTTGGATCGAATCTGGGCCGTCCGATTGCATAAAAATAAGCCTTCTGATCTATAGTTTAACTTCGGGATGAATCTCAACCATTGGATCTCGACCAGGAGCTACAGATGCCATCCATCAGTGCCTTCGTTTCGACCGTCCGATCGAGTTTCAGTGAAAATCGTCCGTTGGATCAGCCAAAATTTCCAAATTATCCTTCATGGACCATGCGCGAGCCCGGTGTTGCATGGACCACCGTGTTCTTCAGCCAATTAGAGCATTTTTCCTGATGTGAAATGCCCGAAATACCCTCCGATTGGTCCACCGTGTGCCGCAAAAAATGCTGACGTCAGCATTGCATCGGCCTTTTTTTTTTTTTTGAAATTCAATTCTGGGCTCGTTTGAAGTCCGTTTTATCTGAAATTTATTTTATCTGAATCAGAAAAATAAGATCTTCACATTTGTGGCCTTCTTTCCTACATAAGATTAATAAAAATATCAATTTCTAAAGAAATAAATTAATTTATTTTATAATTTAATACTTTTATCAGTATATTTTTACCACTTATCACAACCATTTCAGCATGATATTGATGAGCATATAGAGAAGGATAAAAGCAACTATCATTTGAATATCATTCAAACCGATCTGAGCAGGGTCGAGTTGATAGAAATCAAGAAGGTTAGCAATAATAGGGTGAAAGAAAAATCAGAGTCTAGCTCAGATGAACTCCTTGTAGATCATGAGTTGTCCCTCAAGAGCATCGGTTATCCGACCATCCCAACCAGATGCTCTAGTTAGAACTAATCCTAGAAATGATATTGAGCCCAAACCCTTTCTAGGTCAAACTTAGTAAAAGTGGACCTATCAACACTTGGTCCATGCTTAAGAACATCCGGGCCAAAGATTTAGACTAAGCTGGAGGGTCTGCAATGGGAGCGGTCTAGGGTTCCATCCCAAACTTGACCCAAGAAGGGACCAACCGAGAGCTCAAGCTGGCCTGATGGCTTTTTCCCCAAGTCTCATTACTATCAGATGCCATTTGAATCAAAGAAAGATAAAAATGGGAGGAAAATTCAAAGAAAAATGAGAATGGAAGTGGGAAAAGAAACCAAACAAGAGGCCCAAAAGCAGAAATCCTAACAACTACAACAAAAACATGGAAAATGTAAGAAAAGAAGAGCTAATGAGAGAAGCCAACTAGATGGTTGATGGTGGCCCCAAAATAATCACCGAAAGCTCTGAGAATAGTGAATGGCTACGAAAGAGTTTTCTGGCAGCAAAGAAGGTGGGTTATCAAGCAACAAATTGGTCAAAGGTGAAAAAAAAGCAAGGAAAAGTGCCAGTATTTATAGTGGTACCAATGGCCTGGATCAACCAACGGTTCAACACACCCATCTGAGATACTAACATGTGTTAGTCTTTGATCATCGTAGTAATCCATAGTGATTATAGAAAATATATACTCTATCACATATCGGATTCGAGTATAGTGCGCCAGTAACTGAGGGATCTTCAAAATCGAATGTTTTAAATGATCTAGCATGCTGCCTCAATTCCTATTCTTCTATAATTATGGCATTTCATCCAAAGACTTATCAAGCTATAACTTGCATTATTAGCATATAAGAATAGTTTATTCAAAACAATTGCTCAAAGCCCTTTTTAAAAAAGAAAAGAAACTAAATTTTACTAGAGCCCAAGGCCCAAGTCTAAGTCCAAGTCATTTAAATAAATAAATAAATAAATAAATAAATATATATATATATATATATAACACATAATTAAACATATAAACAATAGATAATTTTATAAAGTGAGGTGGACCTCTTTATATAAAGACTTAAAAGTCTTGCGAACTTTCCAATGTGGAACTACTTATCCACACAATATTACAAAACTATCCAATAATCCCCCACTAGTTTATAATATTTTCTCATATAATATTATGCATATATACAAGAAAGTATCCTTAAGGATTAAACTTTCAATTAGTGAAAGTATTTTAAAGTTTTGATGAAATTATTAGTGTTTTAGGATGAAACCATAACTTCTTATATCAAAATTGAAATACCACACACATGATATTTATTAGTTATCATGATGATCATACTAGTTGTAGCATTTTAATGGCCATGTACTCCTTTTGGATTCATGAATATGTACAAAGGCAACCCTTGAACCTTTGTTAGAAATCGCACCACTTCTACGTTATATAGGTGGGGTTACTAGTCTAAACTTTGTCTCTATTAAAAGTGAACCTTTGCACTTATCCTTCAAACTCACTAATGTAGCACTGACATTCTAGTGAAGTTTTGATAATTTGTACAATTTCAGTGCTTCCTCAAGATACAACAGTAACTTGTTGTCATACATTAAACATAGATTTTATCTAGTCAAAGTTGGTTTCTCATTACTAGTGTCTTATGA
Organism: Cocos nucifera; assembly: GCA_006176705.1. Classification (NCBI taxonomy): domain Eukaryota; kingdom Viridiplantae; phylum Streptophyta; class Magnoliopsida; order Arecales; family Arecaceae; genus Cocos; species Cocos nucifera. Next base: position 257,287 of record QRFJ01001763.1, read on the forward strand.
TTAAAGAGTTTCAGTCTCATTCCACTAGATGTTAATTTGACCGCATCTCTTAGTAGTTCCTTGGTGAGAGGATCCGGTAAAGTATTACAAAATTTTACAAATATAATAGTCATGGTATCATCTAAACTCAACTCTCTCATAAATTCATATCATAGACTCATATGTCTAGATTTTTCATTATAGATTTTACTATAAGCTCTAGATATTGTTACCTCATAACTATCACAACATATTGAAATGGCTGGCATTGGTTTGGGGCCATAACTCTATATCCAATAATATATTTTTCAGTCATTCTGCTTCCAATAGCTGCTAATGTAATAAATTCAGATTTCATGGTTGAGTGTATAATACAAGTCTGCCTTTTAGATGCCCAACTAATAGCACCTCCTTCCAATATAAAAATCTATCCAGATTTGGATTTGTTATTATTAGTACTTATTATCCAACTTGTATCAATGTATGCTTTCAATGCAGTAGGAAAACCATTGTAACAAAGTGTTAGCTCTTTAGTTTTCTTAAGATATCCAAATATTCTTGCTATTGCTCTCCAATGAATAATAATAGGATTACTTGTATATCTTAAAAGTTTGCATATAGCAAATGCAATATCTTGTTTAGTACATTATATTACATACATCATGCTATCTATTGCACTTGCATATTTCAATTAAGCCACTGCTCTTTTTGTATTTTTTATTAACTTCAAACTTGGATCATATGAAGTACTTGCTTCTTTTACTCCTAAATACTTAAATTTTTATAGTATCTTTTCAATATAATGAGATTAAGTTAACAAAAATCCTCTATTTTTTTCTTTTGACCTTAATTTCTAAGATCGTATCTGCTTTACTGAGATCTTTCATTTTAAATATGGAAGTTAGATACTTTTTAATTTCCAAAACTTCATGCATATTAATACCAAAAATTAGCATGTTATCAACATAAAGACATACAATAATACTATAATTTTTGGTAAACTTGGAATACTTGTCTACACTATTGTGCACAAAATCATTTTTTTCATGCCATTGCTTTAAAGCTTGTTTTAATCTATAAAGAGACTTCACTAATTCATAGACTTTCTTCTCGTTATCAGGAAGTACAAAGCCCTTTGGCTATTCTATATATACTTCTTCACTTAAATCTTCATTCAAAAAAACTATCTTAATATTTATTTGGTGCATGTGCAATTTATAAATAGATGCTAAAGCAATTAGCACTCTTATAGATGTTATTCTTACTATAGGTGTATAGATATCAAAATAGTCTATTTCCTTTGAAAAAATTATTTTGCTATTAACATTGCCTTAAAGGTTTGAACAGAACCATTAGTGTTATATTTCTTAGTTTCTAAATATCTATTTACACCTAATTGACTTTGATCCAGGAGGTAAATCCACTAAAACCCATGTATTATTAGACATAATTAAGTTTATTTCATCATATACAGCTTCTCTCTAGAAGACTGAATCTTTAGAGGATATAGCCTCTTGAAATATTTTAGGATCATCCTCCATATTTAATAAAATGAATATTTTTCTAAGTACTATGGTTCTACTTTCTTCTACAAGAAAAATAATTAATTGAGAAGAAATAAACTTAGGATCTAAGTATTTTTCTTTCCTGATTCTTTGACTCCTTCTCGGCTCGATTTGAGTATCAATAATTTTTCTCTTTTCAGTTGTCTAACTTGGACTCTTATCCATAAATGAATCATATGCATCATCATTCTAATGTTGTTCATATGAATCATGTAAAAAATAATTTTCAAGGAACTCAACATATACTACTACAAAACAAGGCTACGACAATGGTTACAAACCGCTGCTGTAGCCCAAAAAACTGCTGCTATAGGCCACTGCAGCAGTTATATAACCACTGCCACTACAGCCTTCGTCGTAGGTGTATGACAGCGGTTGTTGCAGTGATCATGAAAATCGATGCCATAGACTGTCTATTGCAGTAGCTTTTGAACCGCTGTCATATTTGACTTATGATAGCGGTTACATAATCGCTGCTATAGCATCTATAGCAGTAGTTATTGAACCGCTACTATAGGTACTATGGCAGCGGTTGACACATGCCTATGATAGTGGTTAGCACGTCTACGACAGTGGTTGTAAAATTGCTGCTGTATCTTTTAAATAATTAAAAAAATATAAATTTTTTAATTTTTTATATATTATATTTAATAAATATAAAAATATATAATATAAAAAATATTATAAATATCAAAATATTTTTAAAATACTAAAATTTTATTATGAAATAAAATTTATTATAATATTTTTTTTAAAAAAATATATCAAAAATCTCCTAAATCTATAATGTCATCATCATCGAGAGATGGAGCACGAGCTGCCGTCAGAACTGGAGCTGGAGCCAGAGCCGGAGCTGGAGCTAGAGCCAAAGCTGAAGCCAAAGAAGTTGGAGCTGGAATATGGGCCAACATATCCTCAAAGCCCATGAAGGCACCTCCAAAATATGCACTGAGCGTCGACACCATGTCTCTCATGATGCCCTCCAGATAAGATGCATGCACCTCAGCCCAATCTGCCCGTGTCACAGCATAATCTATCCATGCCAACACCTCCTCAAGCTTCTCCCGACTAATGATATCGAAAGCCTATAAAGAGATGCTCACCTCAGACCAATAGCTGGTTGGCATATATCCAGGCCTGCATCGAATCCTCCCAAAGTACTCAAACCCCAAGATCTGAGACAGATGGTCATGGGAGCCAGAGGTATTCAGGCCCTCACTTGCGAGTGCATCTAATTGATACTGTAATTATAAATTTAAATAAAATTTTATAAAAAATATTATAATACTAATCATATATACTAATATATTTAATACTTATAAAAATTCTCTCGATCGTGATGTTCGTCGATCTGTCCTTCTTGTCTGTATGGCTGGATCGAAAGATCTCGCTACGGTTGGGCATCACTCCATCTCTCATCAACTATAACAATGGATCAATTTATCAAAAAAATAAAAAAAATATTAATTTAATTTATCTAGTAAGATTTAGAATTCATTACCTCTCTATGCACACGACTGGCCATATACTTATGATCGAGAGTATGCGTATACTCCTAAGCTGTTCAGTTCTTCCGATTCTGATAGAAGATAGCCTAACAAATATTCAAATAAATAATAAATATTTAAAAAATATTTAAATATAATTTTAAGTATATTAAAAAATTTAAAAGTTAGTAATTTTATCTCGAACTCCTGGCTCCTCTAATGTGTAACCATCCTCTCCCACTGACTCGGAGGACAGTCTTGTATCCAAAGAACAAGCTCCTCTGGAGTATCTCATCGATGCTCGAAGCATCCTCTATGGAGCTTGATCTTGTAGCCTCAATACAACTCTCCGATCTTCTTCAGTCGGACATCTCGAGCCTTCTCTTGATTAGAAAAGTCGTATCTTCTCTATATAAAGTTATCAAAAGTCAGTTACAAAATTATTCTAATCAAACATAGTGTAAACATATAAAATACATAAATATAATTAAGATGTACTTACCTATATCTCCTTCCACATCCGATCCCTGATAGCAACATCCATCAATCGTCAGTCTCTGAGCTCTACGAAAATAATGTCTGACTGCCTCACAAGCACTCCAAAAAAGGAATGCATCTTCCACACGGTCTTCCCTACTAGTCTCTCCTCTGCATCATACTGCACCATCACCTAATGCTGGCAGTTCCACACATGCGCCATACGTATGGAATTATAAAATATCCAGCTTGATGATGCACTTGTAATGAAAATATATTATGCAAATATATAAATATATAAATATTATATAAAAAAATAAATAATATAATAAAAATATACAATTAGATGTCGGTGGAGTAGCATGTGTCGAAGATGTGGGTGATGGTGGAGGCTCAGATATTGATGGAGTAGATGCCATCAGTGGAGTAGATGCCAGTGGTGGAGATCCCTGAGTAGCTGATGCAAAGATGGATGAAGTATGCTCCAACTGCTTCTTAGATGCCGAACTCCGTGTAACCTGCCAAGGGATAGGGGTGAAAGCTAGATGGCATTTCGATGCCATCGTGACTTACAATGTTAATAAACATTAATCAATATAATATGTTGAACAATAATATTAGCAACACATCAATAAATAGACTCTAATAATTTACACCAAAATATTGAAGTCATTACCTAGTTGCATCTACAATATGGACATCACCATCGCTCCTGACAAATGTATCTGGGACCTCGATAGTATTAGGTAAGTTTTGTCCTAGAGTACTTTGCATGCATGGTCCAACATCATCATCAACTTTAGTATCATCAAAAATATGTTTAGGCACCATCTTCACAACAACATCCCATTGAGACTTCAAGAGATCACTAACGTAGAAGACTTGACTAGCTTGGGAGGCAAGTATATATGATTTTTTAGTATGGAGATGGCATTGCGTGTTAACGAGAGTAAAACCATACCCATCAGTCTTTATCCCAAATGATGATAAGGTGTCAAACTAATCACACTTCATCAATGCAATCCTTTCTTTAGAATAATAGTCCAAAATGACTATCTTCTCCATCACACTATAATAGTTCAAATCTTTCATACGAGACTGTGAATCCCTCGAGTTAGCATAACACCCAGTGGTGGCGCTCAACATAATGCCACTATTTAATGTTGCCATATTTATGGACCTACTATGAATATTAAATCAGTAGTCGTTAATGATGAGCTGTTTATACTCACACACGGTACGATTAGGGTCCATTGAAAAAGCATGCACTTCAAAGCTCACATCACTGAGTGGTAATCTCTACACCTAATTAAGAAGATGATACCTAATTAGTAAACATATTCAAATAAGTTGTACAAACCAAGAATATATAATCGCTTACATGATCTTTGAACCATTCAGAAAATTTTTTGCAATATATTTTTTCTTTCTCCCACATACTTAGAGTATCATATTTTACTCTTATGATCTTCTTATGTTTGCTGCATACACAAAGAATAAATTTAGATATAATTGAATATTTTTTTAATTATTATAAAATAAATAAGATTGAGTAACTCATCTTATGTATGGCTTAATGATATCACACTTGAAGAGCACGTAGTAGTATGCCTTATCCTTTTTCTCAATGCTTAAATCAATGAGGCGGTATGAAATGAAAAGTCCATCTGGCTATGGAATGGACTCAAATATAGGTTCAATTGGCTCATACTGATCATCCTGATTCCTCATTAGCCGATTATGATGTGTCTCGAGCTTGTTTAAGTATATGATATAAAAATCCATACACTCTTGATCCAAATAACTTTCTGCTATGAATCTCTCTGGGTGATTCATATTTCTTATATAAGATTTTAGAGTTTGAATATTTTTCTTAGTAGGATACATCCATCGATAGAACACTGGCCTTCAAGTGTAATTTTTTCCACAAGGTGCATGGTGAGATGCATCATAACTGTAAAAAATAATGATAAAAATATCTTCTCTAGATCACATAATATAGTTACTATCCTTGTCTTCATTTTTCTCACATTTTTTTTAAGCAATCTCTTTGCATAAATATCTCTATAAAGTTGCAAAGATGAATAACAATCATTCTGATATTTTTTGGCAATACATGGTGAATAGCTATTGGGATCAATTTCTGCATCAGTACATGATAATCATGAGTCTTTAAACCTCCAAGTTTGACATCCTTACTATTCATAGCTTTGATATGTTGCTTAAGTATCCATCAGGGATCTTTATGTTCTCCAACACATGAAGAAATGTAAATCATTCAAAGGCATTCATAACATAGCATGCATGAGGGAGCCTCCACTGTTCTCTCCCTACCGACTCTAGATGGAGTGATCTTCTAATATCCCATTCTTTCAAGTCAAATTAAGAATTTAAGTCATCCTTAGTCTTAACTTCAATATTTAAGATTGTTGCCAATAGAAACTCACACACATCCTTTTCAATATATATTATATCTAAGAAGTGGCGCAATAAATTTATCTTCCAATATGGAAAGTCAAAGAAGATGCTCTTTTTCCTTCAATTAAAGTGTGTGTCATCTTTCTTTGATTGATGCTTTCTTTTTTACCATCAATCGGATCATCTTTTTCAAATTCAATACTGAGACCATCCAACTCTCTAAGTACATCACTTTCAGACATTCGGCTAAGTGTCTCATCTTCTTCAACAGTGCCATCAAAGGAGTATGCATCCCTTCTGTATGAATGGTTTCGATGAAGAAAAATCGATGCCCCATATAGCTAAAGCTCCTCCAATGTGTCAACCTTCTAGATTGGATGTTTCTTCCACAAATCGAACATGCTAACTCACCTTTAGTGCTCCAACCTGATATTAGGGCACAGGTCAGAAAGTCATTTATTGTCCATAAAAGCATTGCACGCATGGAGAATGACTCATTCAACAAAGCACCAAAAGTTGGAACATCTTAAATACTCCATAACTATTTCAGCTCGACAATAAAAGGCTGTAAATAAATATCAATATCATTATCTACCTCCATAGTCCAGGGATGAGCATTGTCATGAAAGCAAAGAATTTTTTCATATACATCCATGGTGGAAGGTTATAAATATGAATAAATACTAGCCATACACTATGGATAGTATTCATATGCTTTAATGGGTTGAAACCATCGCACAACAAGCCCAACCTCACATTACATATCTCATGTGCGAAGTCAGGATGTAATTCATTAAACTTCTGCCATGCCTCTCCATCAGTTGGACACCTCAATACATCATTTTTTGTTCGATACTCTTCATGCCATCTCATGTCTTTCAATGTTCTTGCCGATATAAATAACTTTTATAGTCTTAAAATTAAAGAAAAGTGTTACATCAACTTTTAAGATATACGAGTTGATGTACCATCTTTATTCTGTTTTCATCTTGACACATTGTACCTTATGAACTCATTTTGGTTGACATCTTCCTCCCAATAGAGCATGCAATCATTGGGATATTCATGTATCTTGGTGTAAGCAAAGTCCAGCTATTCAATAATCTTCGATGCCTCATAATTATTCTTCAAAATTTATGTATTGTTTGGAAGAATGTCCTCCAAAAGCTCTAATATGCAGTTCACTCCATTATTACTGAACCCATTGGAGCATTTTGCATGATACAATTAGATTAAGAACTCTAGCTTCATCATCTTTTTACATTCGAGATATAATATAATATTAGCATCCTCCATCAACTTACGGACCTTCACTACATTCTCACTATTTATCATTCCACTAACAATAGGATCAGGCATAGACGTAGATGCACCATCATTGTGATCAACAAATAAAAAAATATCATGAACCTTTTATTCCACTCTTCCATCATGTTGATCATCTTCGTGCAGTTTGCCCTCACCATGTTAGTCCCAACAAATTTTATAACCGACTTTAAAGTCATAAATAGTGAGGTGATCATTTATATCTTAACGAGGTAGCCACGGTCCATCCATACACTTTTTATAAGAACATTGGATCAGTCCATGGTCCCTAAATTTTTTTACAGTAAAATCAAAAAAATTTTGAAGTCCATCCTCATATTCTGGCGAGAGCCTACTAAACTTCATCCACCCCTTATCTATTTTAAAAATAATGATACTATAATTAAATTATATATAATACTTAAATTATATACTAATGCATTATAAACAAATATACATTATAAATAAAAAATGTATCATAAAGAATGATTGAAATAAATATTATGTATAGAACTCACATTAAATATCATTTTCAGACATACAATAAATGCATCCTATTACCAACTAATAGGTAAAGATAGATCCTATCCGATTCAAAAATTGCATTAATTCTATAGATTTATTACAGTAATCAAATGATATGCAACAGAGATCAAATAAAATTTTGGTAGTACTTTTTCTTAGTTCTTTCATGTAGAAAGAACAAAAGAAAAATACTATCCAAAATTTTATTCCGAATTCTTAGTATATCGTTTGATTACTGTAACTACCTATAGAATTATCTGTAATTTTCAAACTATCCAAATTGAACAATCAATTGATCATTGTATATAATTCTCTCATCCATACAATTACATATAATTATATTAATGTCGGAGATTATGTACACTAATTAATTGATGGGTCAATCATTATGCAATGCAATAAACAAAAGCAATAAAATATAAACATCCAAAAAATATTATTCAATAAATTCTATAATATGAATTGCATTCATAAATAATTAAGGATGAGTAACAGTCGTAGATCTGATCTCTTACGCGAACCTGAACGTTAATCTAGAAATCTGAAAGAAGAATAAAGTAGATAATGGCGATACCTTAGGACTTAAAATTGGAATCTTAGAGAGATATATCAAATTATATTCACCCCCATCAAGATGGCTTGCTCAAAAGATGAGCCAGCTCCATGCTTGAGACTGCCAGCTCCATGCTTGAGACATTCGACTCGGGTCCTCCCCCAGCCGACTTGATCTCGGCTCGAGCTGGCTCGGCTACATATCTGAATCGGCTTGGCTATGTGTCATCTCCTGTTCTTGGCTGTCTTCACCCTCTCCTCATCTTTTTGACTGCCCATCTCCTACTCAATCTCCATTATCGATGAGGTCGGACCCTTACCTCCCTGATCCCTCTCTCCCTCTCTCAATCTTCCTCTCTCGATCTTCCTCATCAACGATGCCGGACCCCCTCCCTCTCTCCCTCTCTCGATCTCCCTTGCTGATGATGGCGGTGAGGTCGGACCCCCTCCTCCCTCTCTACCTCTCTCGATCTCCCTCGTCAATAATGGCAGCGAGTCGAACCCCTTCCTCCCTCTCTTACTCTCTCGATCTTTCTCATCGGCGAGGCCGGACCCCCTCCCTTCTAGTGATGCCGGCGAGGTCAGACCCCCTCCCTCCCTATCTCTCTCTTGGTCTCCCTCACCAATGATAGCAGCAAGGCCGAACCCCTCCTTCCCTCTCTCTCTCCCTTTCTTAGTTTCGGAGCTCGAAATCAGGTCTGAATACCCAAGATCCATTAGGATCCGAATCTGGTACTTCAAGTACGAACCCATCGGGTATTCGGATTTGAGTTCGATACCAGTAATTAAAATCAGATCTAGATTTGAATATCCAAATTTTGATCCGAACCTAATTCGTTGATAGGTCTAATCAGTGATTAATAAATAATACTATAAAATTAAAATAAAAATTATATCTACGGCTATAGAAAGGGGGTCGCACTGAAAGCTCCGAGGGTCATCAGTGATGGTACTAGAGATAACCTATGAAACAAGAGTGAAATAGTGAGATAGAGAAAGAAGAGAGAGAAAGAAGGCAAGGGGCGGGAGAAGGAGAGAGAAGGAGAGGGGGTCCGATGGGGCACCATGATGGGGAGGCCAAGGGAGGGGAGGGCAGGGGCGGGCGGTCGGGTGGCAGGGCAGGAGGCGGGCAGTCAGGGATGGGAGGGCAGGGCGTGGCGGCCAAGGTCGGAATGAGGAGGGCAGGGTGGCGGAGACCAGGCGGCAGGGGTGGGGTCGGGAGGGAGGGCAAGGGGTGGCGACGGTTGGGGATGGAAAGTGTAGCGCGGGGTGGGACGGTCAGGGGGTTGGACGGGCGGGGGTGGGCAAAGATCGCCGGGGAGGGGCGGTGCCGACCAGGGGGGAAGGAGGGGCAGCGCTGACTAGGGGGAAGACTTAGGTGGAGTCTCACCGATGATAGAAAGGAGAAAGAGAGAGAGAGAGAGAGAGAGAGAGCATGGAAGGAAAAAAAATTTAAAAATTTTTAATCTAATCTACAGTAATAATTTTTAAACTACTGTCATAGATCTGTGATAGTGGTTACTGAAAACTGCTACTATAGATCTACAGCAGAGATTTTCTAACCACTGCTATAAGTCTATGGCAGCAGTTTTCAGTAACCGCTATCATAGGTTAAAAATAATTTTTTTTATTTTTTTTAAATATTATATAATTTTAAAATTTAATGCTCATCTTCATCATTCATTATCTAAATAATTATCATTTGAGTATCATCACAAAAGATCACCTCGATCCGATGGCCCTAGCTTCATCGATCAGAAAAATTTGATTTCGACGATCACGAACGATGATGCGATGATCTGATAAATAAAGATCTCTGATCGATCTAAAAATCTATAATGATGATCTTGGTGATATTTATAGCATACTATCAAAGTTTTACTTTAATCAAATATCGTTATCATGATCAATTTAGTATGAAATAATTTCGATCGTTAAATTAGAAACAAGCGATCAAAGGGCTAAATGGCATTCGATTATGAGATAATTTTTTAGTTAAATGATATTTACTATAATTTTAATTATTTCATTCGATGATGATAGAAAAATTTAAATCATTTTCATATGAACTGTTCATGTTAAGCAGATATTGCAAAAGTACGAGCATAACAATCAATAGAGTTTAAGAACGGTTATCAATCGATGTATAGTTTTAGATCATTCTTAGTCTCACAAGTTAAATTTTATAATTACCACTATAAAAAATGATTAAAGTAGTAGCCAAGATCATTTATAAAAAGAATTATCTCATAATCGGACACCATCCTTTGATCATTCGTTTATCATTCCTATACTAAATTGACCAAGATAACGATATCCGATTGAAGTAAAACTTTGATAGTATGCTACAAACATAATCGAGCTCATCGTTATAAGTTTTTGGATTTATTGAAGATCTCCATATATCAGATCATCACATCATTATTTATGATTGTCGAAATCAAATTTTTTTGATCGATGAAGCTAAAGCCATCGGATCGAGGCGATCTTTTGCGATGATACTCTAATGATAATTATTTAGATAATGAACGATGAAGATGGATGTTAAATTTTAAAATTATATAATATTTAAAAAAATAAAAAAAAATATGACAGCGGTTAAAAAGAACTGCTGCTATAGATCGATCTATAGCAGCGGTTACCATTAACCGCTGCTATAGATCGAATCTATTACAATAGTTATGAAGAACTGCTGCTATAGGTCGACATATGGCAGTGGTTTCTTATTACCGCTGCTATAGATCGATCTATAGTAGCGGTTCTTTTTAACCACTACTGTAGAGTCTATTACAGCGGTTTCAAAAATCACTGCCATAGTATACACTATCGTAGACTCTTTTTGTAGTAGTGATATACTGATTTTATAATGACATTTGATTGCAAATCTAAAAGTCTATATGCTTTTGAATGTTGTGCATAACTAACAAAAATACTCTTGATGCCTCTAGGATCTAATTAAGTTTTTTATGGATCTAGTACTTTGTAAAAGACAGGACTCCTCCATACTTTAAAATTGTCCAAATTAGACTTTCTTTCATTCAAGATTTTATAGGGTGATTTTTATAATTTTCTAGAAAGAATTCTATTATATATATATGACATGTTGTTAGCTAGCAAAGCTTCACCCCAAAAACAATAAGGTAATTTAGCATTCAAAAATATTATTTGTCATATCAACTAAAGTTCTATTTTTTATTTTTACCAAACCATTCTATCATGGTGTGTAAGGTGTAGTTCTTTGGTGAATAATTTCATATTCATTACAAAATTTATTAATTTTTTTTGAAAAATACTCTCCACCTCCGTCACTATGAAAAATTTTGATTTTTCCTTTCTGGTGTTCTACAATAGATTTATAAGCTTTAAACTTTTGAAATGCTTCATCTTTAGTTCTAATCAAATATACATATGTGAATTAATTTAGAACAATCATCTATAAATATTATAAAGTATCTCTTGCCTCCTCTAGTTAATTAGCCATTTAATTCACACATATCAGGATGTACTAGTTCTAACAATTCTATTTTTCTTTTAGCCTTAGAAAAAGGTGTCTTCATTATCTTGGCTTGAATACAGATTTTACATTTATCCTTATGATAATGCTTGCATGAAATGTAACCATGCTTAAACATAAAATTTATATACTAAAAATTTAAATGTCCAAATCTAGCATACCAAAAAGAAAAATCAAAGTTAATAATATAAGTAGAAATCTTATTTATTACATTAACACTAAGTTTAAACATGTCATCAATAGTATATCCTTTCCCAATGAATACATTATTCTTAGATATAATTACATAGTCTGATTCCATAATAATTTTAAATCCCTCCTTGCTAAGCAAACTGGTAGAAATTAAATTCTTCCTAATTTTAGGAACATGGAACACATTCAGTGAAGCTAATTTCTACTTGGACGTAAAGTTCAATTCAACAATTTCTTTGCCTTGCATCTTAGCAAGAACATAATTTTCCTTCAGAACAAGCTTCTTCTAGTTTTCCAAGTTCTATGTAAGACTTGAACTATTGTCTATCATCGCATACATGAATTATTGCACCAGAATCAAGCCACCAGTCATGAGTTTTGATTGCAGCAGCCATGTTTAATTTAGTTTTCATTCCAATATGCAAATCAAATATTATTGCAACAAGTTCAATCACTTTCTCTTCTATTAGATTTGCCTTATTTGTACTCGCAGAACTCTCCTTTTCCTTCTTCAATTTTCTGTATTCACGAATTAAATGTCCATTTTTCCCATAATGAAAACATGATATATTCTTCCTTTTTGTTAGTCTTCTTGAAACCATCATTCTTGGCTTTTAGATTATTCTGTGATTTTCTAGAATCACTTGGTTTTTTTTTACTAATATAATTCATTTTAGAACTAATATCAGTATAAAATTTTATATCACATGCATAAGTTTCTGACTCAATTTGCAGAGAAGTCAAAAACTGTTCTAAAATGAGAGGTTCTATCAAATGCAGAATTTTCTTTCTATAATTATTCTAGGAAGAAGGAAGTTTCGAGAGAATTACATCTATGTGAAGAGTATTAGGGATTTTAAAATTAAGATCACTCAATTTAGATACCAGAACTTGTAGTTCATAAACTTTATCCCCGATTGGAATGATGTTAGTGATTTTAAATTCGAAATAGTACTGTAAAGCCACAAATTTTTTATTCTTGTATTTAGTTTCCAGAGCAATCCAAATTTTCTTTGAAGACTTTAAATTGCAGTATAGATCATAAAGATGATCTATCAGAGTGTTCAAAATGTGATGACGGCATCCATGTTCATCCTCTTCACATTTCTTTTTTAGGGCCTTGATATATTCTGAATCATATGGCTTGGGATCTGGTAGTGGAGGCAGATTTGGATCAAGAACATAGTAAATATTTAATATTGCTAGTAAAAACATCATTTTATCCTTCTAATGAGTGAAACTTGTTCCATCAAAATGATCAAATTTGATAAAATCTTGCTTCATAATTTGAAAAGCAGAACTTATCGTAGTAGCCATCATAATAAACTTTTCAAGATTGTTAGAAAATCAGTATAAGATAACAATCAAGGCTTGAGGCATGTATTCTATAATTTTCTTGAAGAGTTTAACACCTGAGCAAAGTGAGATTTACAGACAATCTTCTTTCCAAGATACGACAAGCCTCTGCAGAACAATCAATGATAGCTATCTCTCTACTCTAAAAAGTCATATTTTCATATATTTTTATAGATAAGGAATCAATATCTAAAATTAATAGTTATGCCTATTGGCAAAAATAAAATAACTATTCAAAGATCTTTCAAAGGAATAAATAAATAAATTTTACTAAAGCCCAAGCTACAAGTCTAAGTCCAAGTCCAAGTCCTTTATATATATATATATATATATATATATATATATATATATATATATATATATATATATATATTTCATATTACATAGCACACAATTTTATAAAGTAAGGTGGGCCTCTTTATATTAACATTTAAAAGTCTTATGAACTACTACAAAACAAGGTTACGGCAATGATTTGTAATCGCTGTCGTAGCATAAAAAATTATTGCTATAGGCTATGGCAGTGGTTAGCTAATCGCTGTCATTGTGGCCATCACCGTAGGTCTATGACAACGGTTATTATAATGATTATATGAACTGCTGTCATACACTATCTATGGCAACGATTTTGTAATCGCTGCCTATGGCAGCGATTACAGAACCACTATCATAGATCTAATGATTTCGTAACCACTATCATAGGTTAATGGTAGTGATTGGCATGTAACTTGCTACCTCGCTTGGTACACCTACGACAACGATTTTACAACCACTGTCGTAGGTTTTGAATAATAAAAATATATATAATTTTTAATTATTTATATATTTTATTTGATAAATATAGAGATATATAATATAATAAAAAATATAAAAAAATATTATAAATATAAGAATATTTTTGAAATGCTCAAATTTTATTGTCGAATAAAATTTATTATAATATTTTTTAAAAAAATATATCAGAAGTTTCCTAAATCTACATCGTCATTGTTAGTGCAGAAATCCGTCGCCGCCGGAGGTCGCCGCAATCGAGGCCGCTGGGCGCCGTCGGGGACCTGCAAAACGAAGTCCCATCTGGAACCGGTGGGGTGGTGGCTCCGGCAGGATCCTCCGACGGTCAAGTTAGTTTCCGGCCAACAGTAATGGAGTGCTCGGAATGAGTTCCGGAGCTTAGAGGTGAGGAGGAGAGCTTAGAGAGTCGAGAGTTCAGAGAGCTTAGCCTTAGTATGTCGGGAGGGGTCCTTTTATAGTGGAGCTTAGTTGATGGTGACAGCTGTGCCGTCTGGCAGAGAGTCATCGGGCAGCATGGAGTTTGGTACGGAGAGGAAGGCGTCGTCCGATAGATCGTGGGAGCCATACCGGCGAGTCGTGGGCCGCATGGAGTCCGGTACGGAGAGGAAGGCGTCGTCCGGTAGATCGTGGGAGCCATACTGGCAAGTCGTGGGCCGCATGGAGTCCGGTACGGAGAGGAAGGCGTCGTCCGGTGGCGTTGCTGCAGGCGACAGTTCGTCCAATGGAGTTCGGACTTGTAACAGAGTTCGGCCGAGGGGGAAGCTGGGGGAGTTCGTCTGGCTGAAGGGTCGGCCATCTGTAGAGTTCGGCCGCGGGACGGTTGCCGAGGAGTTCGACCGCTGAGAGGCCCGAAGAAGCTCGGCTGGCCAGTTGAAGGACTTCGGTTGCTAGTTGGTTCGGCCAGGGCTCGCTGAGGAGTTCGGTCGCCTAGGAGTCGGTCGAAGGGGTTCGGCCGGGCTGCCTGGGGTCCGAAGGAGTTCGGGTTCGGGCTTGTAGGAGAGTTCGGCTGAAGGGAAAACCCGGGAGGAGCTCGGATGGCCGAACGGGCGTCTGGGAGGAGTCCGTCTCCCGAAGAAGTCCAGCCGCTTGGAGTCCAAGGAGCTCGGCCGTCAGGAAGTTCGGCTGGCGGTGGGAGTTCGTCCTCTAGGCAGTTCGGCCCGGACCTTGGCGCAGGGGAGTTCGGCCTCTAGGCAGTTCGGCCCGGACCTTGGGCAGGGGAGTTCGGCCTCTAGGCAGTTCGGCCGGACCTTGGCGCAGGGGAGTTCGGCCTCTAGGCAGTTCGGCCCGGACCTTGGTGCAGGGAGTTCGGCCTCTAGGCAGTTCGGCCTGGACGGCTAGTTCGCCGGAAGGGAGTTCGGCCTTGGCAGTTCGGCCCGGAAGGGGAGTTCGGCCTCTAGGCAGTTCGGCCGGAGGAGTTCGGCTTGGCGCCTGGCGCTGAAGCTCTTCAGCGGCTACTGGTTGCATTGGGCTGAGCGTCGGGCCGGGCTTCGGCAGGAGCGGGATTTATCCCCAACAGTAGCCCCCCCACTCCCGAGTTCAAAAATTGAAGGAAGGGAGTACCAAAACAGGCGACTGCCGAAGTCTTCTTCCAGGCTCCGCATTTGTTGCAGCTGAAGCTCGGGGGAGGTCTCATCTCCAGCCAATATTGACGCTGAAGTTGAAGCTGAGGCTTGGGGGAGGCCTCATCTCCAATTGATGTTTGGAGTTGGAATGGAACTCGTTTCCCAGCTAAAGTCGATGAAGCTGATGTTGAAGCCGAAGTAAATCTCGCCCCCTGCGGTCGAGGTCGGAGTTGAGCTCCTCGGGGGTGACATTGTCTCCATCAGCTGAAGTTGACTCGGGGGGACCTCCTATTCCGCGGCCGAGGTTGTCGATCGCTTGGGGGCGATCCCGTCTCCCGCTGATCTCCCGAAGTGAAGCTGAGTGGAACTTCTTCTGCAGTGAAGCTTGCCGTAGACTTTGAGGCTCGGTCTCGGATCTTGCTCACGTCAGGACGGGGTTCCCCTCTTGTTCCTAATGGGCTGTGGGGGCACATGGGGACCGTCGTCCTCGCCTCTCCCCCATCTCCTTGGTGACGGGGCCTTCGACTTTGCTCAGGGACGAGGTTCTCCTCCTGTTCCTAGCCGGCTGTGGGGGCACGAGGCCTTCGACCTTGCTCGCGTTAGGACGAGGTTCTCCTCCTGTTCCCAACGGGCTGTGGGGGCACATGGGGACCGTCGTCCTCGCCTCTCCCCCCATCTCGTTTTAGGTGAACGAGGCCTTCGACCTTGCTCGCGCTTAGGACGAGGTTCTCCTCCTGTTCCTAACCGGCTGTGGGGGCACATGGGGACCGTCGTCCTCGCCTCTCCCCCCATCCCGTCCTTTGTGGACGGGGCCTTCGACTTTGCTCACGCTAGGACGAGGTTCTCCTCCTGTTCCTAGCCGGGCTGTGGGGGCACATGAGGACCGTCGTCCTCGCTTCTCCCCCCATCCCGTCCTTTGTGGACGGGGCCTTCGACTTTGCTCACGCTAGGACGAGGTTCTCCTCCTGTTCCTAGCCGGCTGTGGGGGCACATGAGGACCGTCGTCCTCGCTTCTCCCCCCATCCCGTCCTTTGTGGACGGGGCCTTCGACTTTGCTCTTGCTAGGACGAGGTTCTCCTCCTGTTCCTAGCCGGCTGTGGGGGCACATCCGGACCGTCGTCCGAGCTTCTCCCCCCATCCCGTCCTTCGCGAACGGGGCCTTTGACTTTGCTCGTGCTAGGACGAGATTCCCCTCCTGTTCCTAGCGGGACATTTCCGCTCGCTTTTTTTCCCAGCGACCCTGAAACGATAGTGTCAAGCAACAAGGTTTTATTGAGGGAAACTATTGGTAGTACATTCTCAGGTTTTCTGAGTTCCAAGGTCGGGGAAGCGCTAGTCCTCCGAGCTCCTTTAGGCGATAGGTTCCAGGTCGGACGACCTCTACCACTTCGTACGGACCTTCCCAATTTGGGACGAGCTTCCCTTGACTCTGGGGTTGAGAGACGGCTTCTCGTCGGAGCACCAAGTCCCCAACTCTGAACGCCTTGCTTTTGACTCTGGAATTGTAATACCGAGCCACCTTCCGTTGGTAGGTGGCCATCCGGATGTGGGCCGCCTCCCTCTTTTCTTCTAGAAGGTCGAGGTTGGCTCTGAGGTCCTGGGGGTTGAGTTGCTCGTTGAAGCCCACGATTCGAGCAGACGAAAGTTTGAGCTCGATCGGGATGACTGCCTCGGTGCCGAAGGCCAAGGCGAAGGGCGTCTCGCCGGTCGGTACCCTCTGCGTTGTTCGGTATGCCCAGAGGATGTGGTAGAGTTCGTCTGCCCAGGCCCCTTTTGCCCTGTCGAGCCTCGTTTTGAGGCCTTGCAGCAGGGTCCGATTGGTCACTTCGGCTTCCCCATTGGCTTGCGGATGAGCCACCGATGTGAAGTGGTGGGAGACGTTTAGTCCTTCGCAGAACTCGGCAAACCGGGCTCCAGCGAACTGTCGCCCATTATCGGTTATGAGGGCTCGGGGCAGACCGAACCGGCAGATCAGCGTCTTCCAGACGAAGTCCTGCACCTTGGCCTCGGTGATCTTCGCTAGTGGTTCCGTCTCGACCCACTTGGTAAAGTAGTCAATCGCGACCAGGAGGAACTTCCGTTGTCCGGACGTCGTTGGGAAGGGGCCGAGGATGTCCATCCCCCACTGCGCGAAGGGCCAGGGTGCAGTGAGCGGAGTGAGTTCGGACGCCGGCTGCCTTTGCACGCTGGCGTTCTTCTGGCAGCGGTCACATTTCTTCACGTATTCCGTGGAATCACGAAGTAGGGTTGGCCAGTAGTACCCTTGCCGAAGTAGTCTTTGCGATAGGGATCTGGCTCCTGCGTGACTCCCGCAGAGTCCTTCGTGGACATCCTGTAGCGCGATGCAGGCCTCAGAGGGTCGGAGGCACCTCAGCAACGGGAGGGAGTACGACCTTTTATATAACCTGCCCTCGTACAAGACGTAGCGGGAGGCTTGACTCCTGAGCTTCCGAGCTTCTCTCCGGTCGTGAGGGAGGACCCCTTCTTCGAGGTAGGCGATCAGCGGATCGATCCAGCTGGGCTCGAAGTCCGTCCGCAGGATGGCCTGAGGTTCCTCGGTGGTCGGGCACTTCAGAGTTTCCAGAAACACTTCTTTTGGTAGTTCGGCCGGGGCAGAAGTGGCCAACTTGGAGAGAAGGTCGGCCCTTGTATTCCCGGTCCTTGGGATGTGCCGAATGTCGAAGCTGTCGAAGGCTGGTATTAAGTTCTTCACCTTCCCGAGGTACATCACCATGCTTTCCTCCCGCGCCTCGTAGCTGCCGCCGACCTGACCGACCACCAACTGGGAGTCGCTATAGACTTGAAGCCGACCCACCTTCAATTCCCTGGCTATCTGCAGCCCGGCTATCAGCGCTTCATACTCGGCCCCATTGTTGGTTGTGGGAAACTCGAAGCGCAGTGCGTACTCGGTGACGATCCCCTCGGGGCTAACCAGGACCAGCCCTGCGCCGACCCCGCTAGAGTTGGATGAGCCATCCACGTGCAGAACCCAGGCGCCTTCAAGAAGGTCGGCCCTTTCTTCAGGGAAGCTCGACCACCACAGCTCGGCTTCGTTGGGGCTTGGTCTCCCTCCGATGATAATCTCGCTTGATTCAAGTTCGGCTTCAACTGGTGCGGTGCATTCCAGCACGAAGTCCGCCAGTATCTGAGCCTTGATCGATGGCCTGGGCCGGTAATTGATGTCGAACTCCGTGAGCTCGATCGCCCATTTGGCGATTCTTCCTGAAGCGTCTGCTCGGTGGAGGACGGCTCTTATTGGTTGGTCCGTGAGGACCGTTATGGTATGCTCCTGAAAGTAAGGTCGGAGCCTCCTGGCTGTGATTAGAAGACAGTAAATTAGTTTTTCTAACTTGGAGTACCTGGTCTCTGCGTCCCTCAAGGCTCGGCTCACGTAGTAGACTGGTTGTTGCACCTTCGCATCTTCCCTGACCAGGACAGCCGCCAGGGCCATTGGAGAGACAGCTAGGTATAGGAGCAGCCCTTCTCCAGGTTCGGGCTTCGCCAGCAGTGGGGGCGCGCCGAGGTAGTTTTTGAGCTCCTCGAATGCCTGTTTGCACTCCGCTGTCCAGCAAAAATCTTTCGGTCGCCTGAGGACCTGGAAGAAAGGCAGGCACCGCTCGGCCGACCTCGAGACAAAGCGGTTCAGGGACGCCACCTTCCCAGCCAGGCGCTGAACTTCCTTAATTATTTTCGGGGCAGTCATCTCCTGGATGGCTCGAATTTTCTCGGGATTTGCCTCGATTCCGCATCTCGACACCATGAATCCTAGGAATTTTCCGGAGGTCACGCCGAAGGCGCATTTGGTCGGGTTCAACTTCATCTTGTGCCTCCTAAGCGCACCGAAAGTTTCTTCAAGGTCGGCGAGGTGGTCTGTCGAGGCTCGGCTTTTGACTAGCATGTCGTCCACGTACACCTCCATGTTGCGGCCGATCTGCCCCTTGAAGACCTTATTGACCAAGCGCTGGTAGGTGGCTCCTGCATTCTTGAGTCCGAAAGGCATGACCCTGTAACAATAGAGACCTCGGTCAGTAATAAAGGTGGTCTTTTCTTCATCTTCGGGCGCCATGCGTATCTGATTATAACCAGAAAATGCGTCCATAAAAGTGAGGAGCTCGTGGCCCGAGGTTGCGTCCACCAGCTGATCGATCCTCGGCAGGGGTAGCTGTCCTTTGGGCAGGCTTTGTTCAGCTTCTTGAAGTCGACGCACATCCTCCATTTGTTGTTTGCTTTTTTGACGAGGACCACGTTCGAGACCCAGGTCGGATAGTTGACCTCCCGGATGAGTCCGGCTTCGAGGAGCTTATCCACTTCTTCGGCTACCGCCTTCTGTCTCTCTGGGGCTTGGTGGCGCAACTTTTCTCTGATGGGTCGGTGCCTTGGGTCGATGGCCAGCCGATGTTCTATAACATCGGCGTCGATCCCTGGTACATCCGCTGGGGCCCAGGCGAAGACGTCCGCATTCCTTCTGAGGAAAGCGACGAGCTGTCTCCTAACCTCGGCCGCCAAGTTGGAGCCGATCCGCACCTCATGCCCCGGGTCTCCGTCGTGTAAGGACACAGGGACGAGGTCTTCCGCAGGTTCGCCCCGTTCTTCAGTGAGGTCGTCGCGGACGTCCAGTCCCATCAACAAGGTAAGGGTCGGGCCGGTCTCCCCCGCGCAGGGTAACTGAGTAGCAGTACTTTGCCAGGGCCTGGTCTCCTCTGAACCTCGCCGACTCCGTGGGCTCGTCGGAAATTTCATCTTTAAGTAGTAGGTTGACACAACCGCCCGTATGCGTTTAGGCCGGGTCCGCCCAAGGATTGCATTATAGGCGGACGGGGTCTTCACGACCAGAAAGTCGATCCGCGCCTTGGCCAATTTTGGGGATTGGCCCGCCATCACCGCCAAAGTCACCATGCCTTCGACCGGAAACGGCGTGTCCGGCAAATCCTACCAGGGGGGAATTTACAGGCCCTAAGCGGGTGTCAGTAGGGACATTTTTAAGAAGGCATCATAAAACAATATGTCCGCCGAACTTCCATTATCCACCAAAACGCGGCGTACATCATAATCAGCGATGTTTAAAGAGATTACAACCGCGTCGTTATGTGGAAATCGGATCCCTTGGGCGTCTGCCTCGGTGAAGGTCACGGGCTCCGAGGTCCTCTGCCTCTTCGCCGGGCCCTCGGATTCGTCGGTCTTTCCCCGCTGCGGTCCTCCCGAGATGGTGTTAATGACGCCGAGAGGCGGCCGATCCTCCTGCCGATCCTCCCCATTCGGCGGCAACATTCTCGGTCGATCTTCCCGCTCTTTGGGTTGTCTTTGCAGGAATCGGCCAAGCCTGCCCCGCCGGACCAGCTCCTCGATTTCGTCCTGGAGCTGGATGCACTCCTCGGTATCGTGACCGTGGTCACGGTGGTAAAGGCAGAACTTGTTGGGATTGCATTTTCTAGGATGGGAACGCATTCTCTCCGACTCCGGAAGTCGTCCCTTGATCTCCAGCAGCACTTGAGCCTTCGGGGCGTTGAGGGGGGCGTAGCTGTGAAAATGCCGTCGGAGGGGAGAACCTTGGTGCGGAGATGAACCTCGTCGCGGGGGAGAACCTCGGCGCCGGGGGGAACTTCGGCGCCGGAGGGGACTTCGGCGTCGGGGGGGACTTCGGCGTGCCCTTCCGTCGGTGGCTTCCCGCCCCCGAGCCTGAGGTGGAGTCCGGGCTCGCCCGCGATCAGGGGGAGTTCGGGAGCGCGGCCAAGCTTCGGTGCGCTTTCTTTCTTCGGCGGGCCTTCCCGCTCTGCCTACTCGTCGCTTGTCGCGAGCTTCATTATCCTTGGCCTCAAAAGCCTCCTCTGCCCCGGGCATAGCTTTCCGGCCCGAGCTAGCATGTCAGCAAAATCCCTGGGATATTTCTTTTCCAGGGAGAACAACAGGTCGTTCTTCTGAAGGCCGCCCTTGAATGCGGCCATAGCAACTGATTGGTCCAGGTTCCGAACTTCCAGCGCGGCAGCGTTGAACCGGGTGACGTAAGCCCGGATGGGTTCCTCCTCTTTTTGCCTGATGGCCAACAAGGAATCCGAGCCTCTGCGCGGCCATTTGCTGCTGATAAAGTGGGCCACGAATTGTTGACTCATTTGGTCAAACGATAGGATGGTGCCCGGCTTAAGCGCCGAGTACCAATTCCTGGCCGCTCCCTTGAGGGTAGAAGGGAAAGCCCGACATAAAATGGCATCAGGCGCGCCATGGAGCAACATCGTTGTCCTGAAGGCCTCCAGATGGTCGACCGGGTCGGTGGTCCCATCGTAGCTTTCAAAATGCGGGAGCTTGAAGTTCGGCGGTACCTGTTTCTGCATAATTTTCTGTGAGAAGGGAGGATCAGTGCAAATATCGTTACCGCGGGAGGAAGGAGTATGATGAAGTTCTTCTATGCATCGTCCCATCTCCAAGAGCCTTTGATCCAGGAAGTCTTCACGATCCTTAATCCCCAAGGTCTTCTCGCGGAATAGGTGTGAAGCCTCTCCCTGGGTCGAGCCGCGGTCCGAGCAGGGGCTCCTTGCCGGCTGCCCTTCTCTCCCGAGGGCCGGAGGTCGGGTAGCCCACATCGGTCGCTCCTGGACTGGGTTCCCGGGCTCCGGGGAACCCCGCGCCGGTCGAGTGGGCGCCGGACATCGCGAATGCGTGGCCTGCACTGCCGCACCGCCTCCGTAAGATCGCGACCTGCTGG
>QRFJ01001763.1:280707-366604 GCA_006176705.1 Cocos nucifera
CAGTGCGTACTCGGTGACGATCCCCTCGGGGCTAACCAGGACCAGCCCTGCGCCGGCCCCGCTAGAGTTGGATGAGCCATCCACGTGCAGAACCCAGGCGCCTTCAAGAAGGTCGGCCCTTTCTTCAGGGAAGCTCGACCGCCACAGCTCGGCTTCGTTGGGGCTTGGTCTCCCTCCGATGATAATCTCGCTTGATTCAAGTTCGGCTTCAACTGGTGCGGTGCATTCCAGCACGAAGTCCGCCAGTATCTGAGCCTTGATCGATGGCCTGGGCCGGTAATTGATGTCGAACTCCGTGAGCTCGATCGCCCATTTGGCGATTCTTCCTGAAGCGTCTGCTCGGTGGAGGACGGCTCTTATTGGTTGGTCCGTGAGGACCGTTATGGTATGCTCCTGAAAGTAAGGTCGGAGCCTCCTGGCAGCGATTAGAAGACAGTAAATTAAGTTTTTCTAACTTGGAGTACCTGGTCTCCGCGTCCCTCAAGGCTCGGCTCACGTAGTAGACTGGTTGTTGCGCCTTCGCATCTTCCCTGACCAGGACAGCCGCCAGGGCCATTGGAGAGACAGCTAGGTACAGGAGCAGCCCTTCTCCAGGTTCGGGCTTTGCCAGCAGCGGGGGCGCGCCGAGGTAGTTTTTGAGCTCCTCGAATGCCTGTTTGCACTCCGCTGTCCAGCAAAAATCTTTCGGTCGCCTGAGGACCTGGAAGAGAAGGGCAGGCACCGCTCGGCCGACCTCGAGACAAAGCGGTTCAGGGACGCCACCTTCCCAGCCAGGCGCTGAACTTCCTTAATTGTTTTCGGGGCAGTCATCTCCTGAATGGCTCGGATTTTCTCGGGATTTGCCTCGATTCCGCGTCTCGACACCATGAATCCTAGAAATTTTCCGGAGGTCACGCCGAAGGCGCATTTGGTCGGGTTCAACTTCATCTTGTGCCTCCTAAGCGCACCGAAAGTTTCTTCAAGGTCGGCGAGGTGGTCTGTCGAGGCTCGGCTTTTGACTAGCATGTCGTCCACGTACACCTCCATGTTGCGGCCGATCTGCCCCTTGAAGACCTTATTGACCAAGCGCTGGTAGGTGGCTCCTGCATTCTTGAGTCCGAAAGGCATGACCCTGTAACAATAGAGACCTCGGTCAGTAATAAAGGTGGTCTTTTCTTCATCCTCGGGCGCCATGCGTATCTGGTTATAACCAGAAAATGCGTCCATAAAAGTGAGGAGCTCGTGGCCCGAGGTTGCGTCCACCAGCTGATCGATCCTCGGCAGGGGGTAGCTGTCCTTTGGGCAGGCTTTGTTCAGCTTCTTGAAGTCGACGCACATCCTCCATTTGTTGTTTGCTTTTTTGACGAGGACCACGTTCGAGACCCAGGTCGGATAGTTGACCTCCCGGATGAGTCCGGCTTCGAGGAGCTTATCCACTTCTTCGGCTACCGCCTTCTGTCTCTCTGGGGCTTGGTGGCGTAACTTTTCTCTGATGGGTCGGTGCCTTGGGTCGATGGCCAGCCGATGTTCTATAACATCGGCGTCGATCCCTGGTACATCCGCTGGGGCCCAGGCGAAGACGTCCGCATTCCTTCTGAGGAAAGCGACGAGCTGTCCCCTAACCTCGGCCGCCAAGTTGGAGCCGATCCGCACCTCATGCCCCGGGTCTCCGTCGTGTAAGGACACAGGGACGAGGTCTTCCGCAGGTTCGCCCCGTTCTTCAGTGAGGTCGTCGCGGACGTCCAGTCCATCAACAAGGTAAGGGTCGGGCCGGTCTCCCCCGCGCAGGGCGACTGAGTAGCAGTACTTTGCCAGGGCCTGGTCTCCTCTGACCTCGCCGACTCCGTGGCTCGTCGGGAATTTCATCTTTAAGTAGTAGGTTGACACTACCGCCCGTAGTGCGTTTAGGCCGGGTCGCCCAAGGATTGCATTATAGGCGGACGGGGTCCTCACGACCAGAAAGTCGATCCGCGCCTTGGCCAATTTTGGGGATTGGCCCGCCGTCACCGCCAAAGTCACCATGCCTTCGACCGGAACGGCGTGTCCGGCAAATCCTACCAGGGGGGAATTTACAGGTCCTAAGCGGGTGTCAGGTAGGGACATTTTTAAGAAGGCATCGTAAAACAATATGTCCGCCGAACTTCCATTATCCACCAAAACGCGGCGTACATCATAATCAGCGACGTTTAAAGAGATTACAACCGCGTCGTTATGTGGAAATCGGATCCCTTGGGCGTCTGCCTCGGTGAAGGTCACGGGCTCCGAGGTCCTCTGCCTCTTCGCCGGTCCCTCGGATTCGTCGGTCTTTCCCCGCTGCGGTCCTCCCGAGACGGTGTTAATGACGCCGAGAGGCGGCCGATCCTCCTGCCGATCCTCCCCATTCGGCGGCAACATTCTCGGCCGATCTTCCCGCTCTTTAGGTTGTCTTTGCAGGAATCGGCCAAGCCTGCCCCGCCGGACCAGCTCCTCGATTTCGTCCTGGAGCTGGATGCACTCCTCGGTATCGTGACCGTGGTCACGGTGGTAAAGGCAGAACTTGTTGGGGTTGCATTTTCTGGGATGGGAACGCATTCTCTCCGGCTCCGGAAGTCGTCCCTTGATCTCCAGCAGCACTTGAGCCTTCGGGGCGTTGAGGGGGGCGTAGCTGTGAAAACGCCGTCGGAGGGGAGAACCTTGGCGCGGAGAGGAACCTCGTCGCGGGGGAGAACCTCGGCGCCGGGGGGAACTTCGGCGGAGGGGTCGGGGGGGACTTCGGTGCCGAGGGGAACTTCGGCGTGCCCTTCCGTCGGTGGCTTCCCGCCCCCGAGCCTGAGGTGGAGTCCGGGCTCGCCCGCGACCAGGGGGAGTTCGGGAGCGCGGCCAAGCTTCGGTGCGCTTTCTTTCTTCGGCGGGCCTTCCCGCTCTGCCTACTCGTCGCTTGTCGCGAGCTTCATTATCCTTGGCCTCAAAAGCCTCCTCTGCCCGGGCATAGCTTTCGGCCCGAGCTAGCATGTCAGCGAAATCCCTGGGATATTTCTTTTCCAGGGAGAACAACAGGTCGTTCTTCTGAAGGCCGCCCTTGAGGGCGGCCATAGCAACTGATTGGTCCAGGTTCCGGACTTCCAGCGCGGCAGCGTTGAACCGGGTGACGTAAGCCCGGATGGGTTCCCCCTCTTTTTGCCTGATGGCCAACAAGGAATCCGAGCCTCTGCGCGGCCGTTTGCTGCTGACGAAGTGGGCCGCGAATTGTTGACTCATTTGGTCAAACGATAGGATGGTGCCCGGCTTAAGCGCCGAGTACCAATTCCTGGCCGCTCCCTTGAGGGTAGAAGGGAAAGCCCGACACAAAATGGCATCAGGCGCGCCATGGAGCAACATCGTTGTCCTGAAGGCCTCCAAATGGTCGACCGGGTCGGTGGTCCCATCGTAGCTTTCAAAATGCGGGAGCTTGAAGTTCGGCGGTACCTGTTCCTGCATAATTTTCTGTGAGAAGGGAGGATCAGTGCAAATATCGTTACCGCGGGAGGAAGGAGTATGACGAAGTTCTTCTATGCGTCGTCCCATCTCCAAGAGCCTTTGATCCAGGAAATCTTCGCGATCCTTAATCCCCAAGGTCTTCTCGCGGAATAGGTGTGAAGCCTCTCCCTGGGTCGAGCCGCGGTCCGAGCAGGGGCTCTTTGCCGGCTGCCCTTCTCTCCCGAGGGCCGGAGGTCGGGTAGCCCACATCGGTCGCTCCTGGACTGGGTTCCCGGGCTCCGGGGAACCCCGCGCCGGTCGAGTGGGCGCCGGACCTCGCGAATGCGTGGCCTGCACTGCCTGCACCGCCTCCGTAAGATCGCGGACCTGCTGGGCAAGCAGGTCGAACCGCTCCGCATCTACCGCGAGTACGGAGCGGGCCCGTGTTGCCGGGGCCGGAGTGGGAGCGGACGGACCCGAACGGGATCGGGCCGCGGAGGCTGCCGACCTCCGGGTCGAGGCTCTTCTGGGGGGCATTTTTCTTTCCAGAAAAGGAATACTGAAGAGGGAGAAGAGAGATCCGGAGCAGGGGAAGGAAATCGTCGCCGAGCACTCCTTTAAGAACAAGGGAACCTCGAAGGTTCAGGCCCTTCCTTCTAGCGCCAATCTGTTGGTGCAGAAATCCGTCGCCGCCGGAGGTCGCCGCAATCGAGGCCGCTGGGCGCCGCCGGGGACCTGCAAAACGAAGTCCCGTCCGGAACCGGTGGGGTGGTGGCTCCGGCAGGACCCTCCGACGGTCAAGTTAGTTTCCGGCCAACAGTAATGGAGTGCTCGGAATGAGTTCCGGAGCTTAGAGATGTGGAGGAGAGCTTAGAGAGTCGAGAGTTCAGAGAGCTTAGCCTTAGTATGTCGGGAGGGGTCCTTTTATAGCGGAGCTTAGTTGATGGTGACGGCTGTGCCGTCTGGCAGAGAGTCGTCGGGCAGCATGGAGTTTGGTACGGAGAGGAAGGCGTCGTCCGGTAGATCGTGGGAGCCATACCGGCGAGTCGTGGGCCGCATGGAGTCCGGTACGGAGAGGAAGGCGTCGTCCGGTAGATCGTGGGAGCCATACCGGCGAGTCGTGGGCCGCATGGAGTCCGGTACGGAGAGGAAGGCGTCGTCCGACTGACAGCCGTGATGCCTGTCGGCGGTTGAGAGGCCGAAGAAGGGTTGAAGGCTTCGGTGAGGGTTCCCAGGGCTCCTGAAGAAGTTCGTCGAGGGAGTTCGGCCGTGGGAGTCCGAAGTTCGGGCTCGAGGGAGTTCGGCTGAAGGAAAACCCGGGAGGAGCTCGGATGGCTGGAACGGGCAGTCTGGGAGGAGTCCGTCTCGCCGAAGAAGTCCGGCCGCTTGGAGTCCAAGGAGCTCGGCCGTTCATGGAAGTTCGGCTGGGCGGTCCGAAGGAGTTCGGCCTGAGGCTAGGCTTGAGTTCGGCCCGGACCTTGGCCGCAGGGGAGTTCGGCCTCGGCCGAGTGAGGCTGAGACTTCATTTCGGCCGCGGAGTCGGTCCGAAGGAGTTCGGCCGTGGGGAGTCCGAAAGAGGGGAAGTCTCGGCTGGGAGTCCAGTTCGGCCCGGACCTTGGTGCAGGGGAGTTCGGCCTCTAGGAGTTCGGCCCGGCCCGGAGTTCGGCTAGGCTGGGGCAGGGGAGTTCGGGGAGTTCGGCCCGGCCTTGGGCTGGGGAGTTCGGCTAGGCAGTTCGGCCCGGACCTTGGTGCAGGGGAGTTCGGCCTCTAGGCAGTTCGGCCCGGACCTTGGTGCAGGGGAGTTCGGCCTCTAGGCAGTTCGGCCCGAACCTTGGTGCAGGGGAGTTCGGCCTCTAAGCAGTTCGGCCGTGTTAGGGGCTCGGCCTGGCGCCTGGCGCTGAAGCTCTTCAGCGGCTACTGGTTACATTGGGCTGAGCGTCGGGCCGGGCTTCGGCAGGAGCGGGATTTATCCCCAACAGTCATCATCACCGGAAGATGGAGCATGAGCTAGAGGAGCTGGAGCCAGAGCTAGAGGAGTTGGAGCGAGAGGGGCTAGAGCTGGAATATCAGCCAACATATCCCCAAGACCCACGAAATCTGCTTCAAAATGCGCACTGAGCCTCATCACCATCGCGCTCAAGATGTCCTCCAGATGAGATATGCGCTTCTCAATATGAGCAACCCATGCCATAGCCTGATCTGCTTGTGCCGTAGTCTAAGCTACCTGCACCAACACCTCCTCAAGTTGCTCTTGATTGACGACATCGAAAGCATGTGAAGAGATGCTCGCCTCAGACCAGTAGATCATCGACGTATGTTCAGGCCTGCATTGGATCCTCTGTTGCCCAGGTATGGCTACCTAAGAGGCGGGGTGAATTAGGTTTTTAAAAAGTTTAACCAATTTAAACTCTAATGCTAATATGTGCTTATAATTAAAAGAAACTTGAATGCTTTATGATGAATGAGCAATGTGTAGCAGCGGAATTAAAAGCAACTAATTAATACAAATATGTAAAGCAAATAAAGCAAAAGCACAATCAAACATATAAAAATTTTATAGTGGTTCCGTGCAACCCTGCACCTACGTCCACTCCCCAAGCTCTCCTTGAAAATTCCACTATAATCCTAGATTACAGTGCGTTTGTTTTGACCCGGGATCATAAACAAACCTAGTTGATTTTGCTGGGCTCACCAACCATAATCCTACACCAATAGTCTTTCGGGTTCACTATCAATCTAGTTGATTTTAACCTAGGAGCACCAACCACAATCTTTACACCATCCAATTTTTGGCTTGAACCAACCTACACCCCAAATTTCTTTTCTCTAAAGAAACTTATAAAGAAACAAAGATATAAATATAAAATTCAATACAAGAACAAAAAATAAAAAGAAACTCTTTTGAAGCTTGATGGAGAGGTTGAAAGATAGCTCTTGAAGCTTAGTATTTTCTTCTTTGAAAGCTGAGAGGAAGCTTGAATGAATGAGGATGATCACACTTTGAAGCTCTCTAAATTTGATGCACAAGATTCTCTCTTTTCCTTTTGATATTCAATGAACCTCACTAATTTAATGATATCTACTTTCGATCCACTTAATCTTATTTTTCAAATATTTCTCTAGCTTTTATACTCTTTGTGATGGTTGGAGAAGGAGTTTTGATCGTTGAAAGGTCTAAAATAGTCATTGGAGTGAAAAACTAGTCATTACAAAAAGTTGCAGAAACTAGCCATTATGATCACTAGGTCGGCTTAGTTTTTGATTGGGTCGACTCAATCCTAACTGGGTCGGCTCAGTTTATAGCTGGGTCGGCTCAGTCTCCTAGTTCTTGAAAAAACTAACTTTCTGCACTTTCTATCTTTTGCTTCCACTGAGACTAGGTCGGCTCAGTCTCAGACTGAGTCGGCCTAGTTTGCATGCCAAGCATGCCGAGCAACCCATTTCAAAAGAGGATGACTTAGGGATCGTCCCTTAGATTGATCCTTTTGCTAAAATTTGATTTTCTTCTAATTTATGCATCCAAAAATTATGAAATTGCTTCCAAAAGATCAAAAATCTTCTAAGCTTATTCTTGAGGCTTCTAAAATAGATTTTCTTTAACTTTATAAAATTATGATTTTACCATTCTTCAAGGATATTTATCAATTCAATTTTCTTGAAGCTCTTGACTTGGTAATTTTTGTGTGGATCTTTTCTTAAATTAATTTTTTCAATTTGAATATTTGAAAAGACCTACATACATTCTTGAAATACATGATTAGTATTATTTATACTTAATATTTTAAAATCATCAAAATTAATCAGTGAGTCAACATCCTCCCAGAGTACTCAGGCTCTAAGATCTAAGATAGATGGTCATGGGGGCCAAAGGTGTTCGGATCCTCGCTCGCGAGCACATCTAACTGCTTCTGTAATTATAAATTTAAATAAAATTTTATAAAAAATACTATAATACTGATAATATATACTAATATATTTATTACTTATAAAAATTCTCTCAATCGTGGCATTCATCGACCTATACTTCTTGTCCGTATGGCTGGATCGGAAGATCTCGCTATGGCTGGGCATCACTCCATTTCTCATCAACTATAACAATGGATCAATTTATTAAAAATATAAAAAAAAATATTAATTTAATTTATCTAGTAAGATTTAAAATTTATTATCTCTCTATGCACACGACTGACCATAAACTCATGGCCTAGAGTATGCGTATACTCTTGGGCTATTCGATTCATCCGATTTTGATAGGAGGTAGTCTAACAAGTATTCAAATAAATAATAAATATTTAAAAAATATTTAAATATAATTTTAAGTATATTAAAAAATTTAAAAATTAAAAATTTTATCTCGAACTTCTGGCTCCTCCAATATCTAACGATCCTTTCTCACTGACTCGAGGGACAGTCCTGTATCCAAAGAACAAGCTCCTTCAGAGTATCTTGTCGGTGCTCGAGCCATCCTCTATGGAGCTTGACCTTGTAGCCCTGATACAACTCTCCAATCTTCTTCAGTTGGGCATCTCGAGCCCTCTCGTGATCTAAAAAATCATACCTTCTCTGCATAAAATTATCAAAAGTTAGTTATAAAATTATTCTAATCAAACAAACTATAAATATATCAAATGCATACATATCTCCTTCCACATTCGATCCCTGACATCAGCATCCATCAATTGTCAATCTATAGGCAATACCAAAATGATATCGGACCGCCTCACAAGTACTCCAAAAAATAAAATGCATCTTTCATGCGGTCTTTCTTATTGGCCTCCCCTCCACATCATAATGCACCATCACCTGATGCTGATGATTTCACACATGTGGCATGCATGTGGGATCATGAAATATCCTACTGGATGATGCATCTATAATAAAAATATGTTAGGCAAATATATAAGTATACAAATACTATATAAAAAAATAAATAAATAATATAATAAAAATATATACTCAGATGTCGGTGTCGGAGCATATGTCGGAGATGTGACTGACGGTGGAGGCTCAGATATCGATGGAGTAGATGCTGGCAGTGGAGTAGATGCTGACAGTAGAGTAGATGCTGATGGTCCCTGAGCAACCGATGCGAAGGTAGATGGAGTATGCTCCGACTGCTCCTCAGATGTCGAGCTCTGCGTAATCCATCAAGAAGTAGGGGTGAAAGCTAAATGGCATTTCGATGTCATCATGACCTACAACGTTAATGAACATTAACCAATATAATATGTTGAACAATAATAGTAGTATTACATCAATAAATAGACTCTAATATTTATACCAGAATGTTGAAGTCATCATCTAGTGGCATCTATAATATGAACATCACTATCGCTCCTGACAAATGTATCTAGGATCTTGATCGTACCAAATAAATTTTATCCTAGAGGAGCACTTTGCATGCATAGTCCAACATCGTCATCAACTTTGGTATCATCAAAATAATGCCTAGGCATCATCCTCACAACAATACTCCATTGAGGTTCCAAGGGATCACTAACGTAGAAGACTTGACTAGCTTGGGAGGCAAGTATATACAGTTCTTTAGTGCGAAGATGGTATTGCATATTAATGAGAGTAAAACCATACTCATCAGTCTTCATCCCTGACTGTAACAAGATGTCAAACCAATCATACTTTATCAACACAATCCTCTCTTTTGATAGTCCAAGATGACTATCTTATCCATCACGCCATAATAGCTTAAATCCTCCATACGAGGCTATGAATCTCTCAAGCTAGCATAATATCTAGTAGTGGTGCTCAACATCATGTCACTATTTTGTGTTGCCATATTTACAAACCTGCTGTGAATATTAAATCTATAGCCATATAATGATGAGCTATTTACACTCATGCACGGTCCAATTAGGGTCCATTGAAAGAGCATGCACTTCAGGGCTTACATCACCAAGCAATAATCTCCACACCTAATTAAGAAGATGATATCTAATTAGTAAATATGTTCAAATAAATTATACAAGATAAGAATATATAATCGCTTACATGATCTTTAAATCATTCATAAAATTTTTTGCTATGCATTTTTTCTTTCTCCCGTATACTTAGAGCATCGTATTTTACTCTTATAACCTCCTTATATTTGCTGCATGCATAAATAATAAATTTAGATATAATTAAATTTTTTTTTAATTATTATAAAATAAACAGGGCTGAGTGACTCACCTTATGTACGGCTCAATAACATTATAGTTGAAGAGCACGTAGCGGTGCATCTTATCTCTTTTCTCAATGCTCAAATCAGTGAGATGGTATAAAGTAAAAAATCCATCTAACTACGAAATGGACTCAAATGCAGGCTCAATTAGAACATACTGATCATCCTAATTTCTCATTGATCGATTACAATATATCTCAAGCTTGTTTAAGTATATGGTATAAAAATCCATACACTCTTGACCAAAAAACCTTCTACTATGGATCCCTCCAGATGATTCATATTTTTTACATAAGATTTTAGAGTTTAAATATTTCTCTCCATAGGATACATTCATCGATAGAATACTGGGCCTCCAAGTGTAATTTTTTCTGCAAGGTGCATGGTGAGATGCATCATAATCATGAAAAATGATGGTGAAAATATCTTCTTCAAATCATATAATATATTCACTATCCTTGCCTTCATTTTCTTTACATCTTTCTTAAGCAACCTTTTTGCATAAATATCTCTTTAAAAATTGCAAAGATGAATTATAGCCATTCTGACATTTTTTGGCAACACATGGTGAATAGCTATTGGAATCAATTTCTGCATCAACACATGATAATCATAAATCTTCAATCTTCCAAGTTTGATATCCTTACTATTCACATGCTTTGATATGTTGCTTAAGTATCCATCTGGGATCTTTATATTCTCCAACACATGAAGAAATGTGGACCGTTCAGAGGCATTCATAATATAGCATGCACGAGAAAGCCTCCACTATTCTTCCATTATCGGCTCTGGATGGAGTGATCTTCTAATATTCCATTCTTTCAAGTCAAATCGAAAATTCAAGTCATCCTTGGTCTTATCTTTGATATTAAAAATTGTTGCCAATAGGAGCTCGCACATATTCTTTTTAATATGCATTACATCTAAGCAGTGGCACAATAAGTTTATCTTCCAATATGGCAAGTCAAAGAAAATGCTCTTTTTCTTCCAATTAAAGTGTGTCATCTTTTTCTGATCGATGCTTCCTCTTCTTACCATCAATCGAATCATCTTTTCTAAATTCAACATTAAGATCATCCAACTCTTTCAGTACTTTACTCTCAGATATCTGACTAGGCACCTCACCTTCTTCAATAGTGCCATCGAAGGAGCGTGCATCCCTTCTGTATGGATGGTTTCGATAGAGAAAATGTCGATGCCCCATATAGCCAAAGCTCCTTCGATGTGTCAATCTTCTAGACTAGATATTTTTTCTACAAATCGGGCATGCTAGATCATCTTTCATGCTCCAACCTGATATTAGGGTATAAGCTGAAAAGTCATTTATTGTCCACAAAAGTGCTGCATGCATGAAGAATGACTCATTCAGCAAAGCATCAAAAGTTGAAATAATTTGAATGCTCCATAACTGTTTCAGCTTGGCAATAAGAGGCTACAAAAAGACATCAATGTTGTTACCTATCTTCATCAATCCAGGAATGAGCATCATCATGAAAGTAAATGATTTTTTCATACACATCCATGGTAGAAGATTGTAAACATGAATAAATTCTGGCCATACACTATGGACGGTATTCATATACTTGAACAGGTTAAAACTGTCACATGACAAGTCCAACCGCATATTACATATCTCTTGTATGAAATTGAGATATATTTTATTGAACTTCTGCCATGCCTCTTCATCGGCTGGATGCCTCAATGCATCATCTTTTGTTCGGTTCTCTTCATGCCATCTTATGTCCTTCGATGTTATTGCTAACATAAATAATTTTTGTAGTCTTAAAATCAAAGAAAAGTGCCACATTAACTTTTGAGGTACACGAGTTAATGTGCCATCTTTATTCTCTTTCCATCTTGATACACCACACCTCGTGCACTCATTCCGATTGGCATCCCTCTTCTAGTAGAGCATGCAATCATTAGGATATGCATATATCTTGATATAAGTAAAGTCCAACTGTTCAATAATTTTTGATGCCTCATAATTATTCTTCAAAATTTATGCATTATCCAAAAGAATGTCTTCCAAAAGCTCTAGTATACACTTTACCCCATTATTACTGAACCAATTGGAGCATTTCTCATGGTACAATTGGATTAAGTACTCAAACTTTGCCATCTTTTCACATCTAGAATACAACGAAATATTAGCATCCTCCATCAATTTATGGGCCTTCTCCACATCTTCATTTTTTATCATTCTACCAACCATAGGATCAGGCATGAACGTAGATGCACCGTCATTATGACCAATAAATAAAAAAATAACATGAACCTTATGTTCCACTCTCCCATTATGTTGATCGCCTTCTTACAGCCTGTCCTCACCATGTTGATCCTAATAAATTTCATAATCAAGTTTAAAGCTATAAATAATGAGGTGATCATTTATATCTTGATGAGGTAGCCATAGCCCATCCATACATCTTTTACAAGGACATTGGATAAGTCCGTGGTCGCCAAATTTTTCTATAGCAAAATTAAGAAATTTTTGAAGTCCAGTCTTATATTCTGACGAGAGCCTACTAAACTTTATCCGCTCCTTATCCATTATAAAAATTGATGATAATGTAATAAAATCATGCGTACAACTTATAATATATATCAATGCATTATAAATAAATATGTATTATAAATAAAAAATGCATCATAAATAGGGATCGAAATAAATATCATGTGTAAAACTCACATTAAATATCATTTTTAGATATACAATAAATGCATCCTATCATCAACTAATAGATAAAGATAGATCCTATCCCATTCAAAAATTATATTAATTTTATAGATTTATTACAGTAATCAAATGATATGCAATAGAGATCGAATAAAATTTCGACAATATTTTTTCTTAGTTCTCCCATATAGGAAGAATAAAAAAAATACTATTCAAAATTTTATTCAAAATTCTTAGCATACTATTTGATTACTGAAATTACTTAAAGAATTATTTATAATTCCTAAACTATCCAAATTGGACAATCAATTGATCATTATACATAATTCTTTCATCCGTATAATTATATATAAATATACGGATATCGAAGATTATGTATACTAATCAATTGACAAGTCTATCATTATGCAATGCAATAAATAAAAGCAATAAGATATAAACACCTAAAAATTTTTTTCTAGAATCTTTTTCTTAGCTTGTACTGAAATCAAAAAGTAAATATATTTATATATGTATTAAGACATAGAAAACTGTTAAGAAGCTTTGCGGGTTCTCGATATTATCCTAAGATTGAGAGTCATGGGATAAGTAAACAAGCAGTAAGTAAACAATCTATCATCCTAGGGCTCAAGACTATCGGCATGTCATGGTCCAAGACTGTCGGCACGACCCAAACCCCATCGGTGGGAGTAAGGATTTTCTTAACAACCGGCATAGCTCACGATCGCCGATATGGCCTAAAATCCATCGATGGAGATTTTCTTATCGACCAACACAATCCAAGGGCCATCCACGACCGTCGATATGGCACAGTCTAGAACCCATTGGCACGATCCAGAACAAGTCTATAAGAGTTTTCTTATCTACCGGCACGACCCACGGTCGTCGACACGATCCAAAACTCATCGATAGTGGGGATTTTCTTATTGGCTAGCACGGTCCAAGGGCCATCCACGGCCACTGACATGGCACAGTCCAGGATCGTCCATGATCGTTGACATGGCATGGCCCAGTCCAGAACCCACTAGCACGATCCAAAATCAGTCGACAGGAGTTCTCTTATCCACCGACACGATCCACGACCAACGAATAATTATAATTATTATAATAAATATTTATAATATTTATTATAAAAATTATAATTAAATATTATTATAAATATTATAAATGATAAATAAATAATACTATAAAATTTTAAAAAAAATCATACCTGCGGCTATAGAGAGGGGTCATATAGAGAGATCCGAGGGTCATCGGCAATAGCACTAGAGGAAGATGATGGTGCTAGAGATCACCTACGAAATGATCGAGAGAGAGTGAGTTAGAAAGAGAGTAGAGAGAGAAAGAGAAAGAGGAGAGAGAGAAAGAGAAAAAAAAGAGATATAGCAGATAGGGGTCAGGCCAAGGGAAGAGAGAGGTGCGAAGCGACGCCAGTCGGCTAGAAAAGA
Organism: Cocos nucifera; assembly: GCA_006176705.1. Lineage (NCBI taxonomy): Eukaryota > Viridiplantae > Streptophyta > Magnoliopsida > Arecales > Arecaceae > Cocos > Cocos nucifera. The sequence goes on from QRFJ01001763.1 coordinate 294,428, forward strand.
AGGGAGAGGAGGGGGCTCGGGCCAAGGAAGAGAGGAGAGAGATAGAGCAGGAGGGGTTGGGTCGGTGGCCTGACCGAGGAAAGAGAGGAGGAGAAAGAGAGGTGGTAGAGTCGATGGTAGGAGGGGAGAGGAGGAGGAGGGGGGGCACAGTAATGAGAGTCGAGGATGGGCTACGGGCGGAGCTGAACAGAGGGTGGGGGGAGCCTGGCGGAGGAGCCACGGGCCCAGGCTGGAAAGAAGGGGAATAGGGGTGGCATGGTGATGGGGAGCCGAGAGGTGGCTGCCGGTGGAGTCAGAGGGGGTCGGGGGGTTGGGTTGTGGGCGACAGCCCGACGGAAGAGCCGCGGGCCAAGGCTAGGAAAGAAAGGGAAGGAGGGTGACATGGTGACGGGAAGGCCGAGGGGGTGGGCTGCAGACAGAGCCGGAGGGGGGGCGGGGGGTGGGTTGCGGGCGGTAGCTCAGCGGAGAAGCCACAGGCCTTGGCTGGGGAAGAAGGGGAAGGAAAGAGAGGAGGGAGAGGTGGAGATGCTGGTCGGGGATGAAGGGGGAGGCATGGGTGGAGGCGGCATCGACTGAAGAAGGAAAAAGAGAGGTGAGGTCTCACCGACGGTAGAAGGAGGAAGAGAGAGCAATCGATGAAGAGAAAAAAATTTAGGGGCGAGCACTGGAAATAACCTAATCTATGGCAACGATTTTCGAACCGCTGCCATAGCGGTTACTGAAACTCACTGCCATAGGTCTATGGCAGTGATTTTATAACCACTGCCATAGACCTATGGCAGCAATTTTCAGTAACCACTGCCATAGATTGAAAATCTTTTTTCATATTTTTTTTAAATATTATATAATTTTAAAATTTAATATCCATTTTCATCATTCATTATCTAAATAATTATCATTAGAGCATCATCACAAAAGATCGCATCGATTCGATGGCTATAACTTCATCGATCAAAAAAATTTGATTTCGGTGACCACAAACAATGATGAGATGATCTAATAGATGGAGATCTTTGATAGATTCAAAAATCTGTAATGATGATCTCGATGATGTTTGTAGTATACTATCAAAATTTTACTTCAATTTGATATCATTATCATAGTTAATTTAGCATAAAATTATTTCAACCGTTAAATGAGAAATGAGTGATTCAAGGATCAAACGGCATCCATCCATGAGATAATTTTTTAAATAAATAATCTTGGCTACTATTTTAATCATTTTTATGATGGTAATCATAAAATTTAAATTATAAATCTAAGAATAATCCAAAAATATACGTCGCTTAATATCCATTCTTACACTCCATTGGTAATTATGCTCGTGCTTTTGCAAGATCTACTTAACATGAATGATTTTTATAAAAATAATTTAAATTTTATGATCACCATCATAAAAAATTATTAAAATAGTAGTCAAGATCATTTATCTAAAAAATTATCTTATAATCGGATGCCATCTAGACCATTGATTACTCGTTTCTTATTTAACGACCGAAATCATCCCACGTTAATTGATCATGATAATGATATTCGATTGAAGTAAAATTTTGATAGTATGCTATAAACATCACCGAGATCATTATTGTAGATTTTTGGATACATCGAAGGTCTTCATCTATCAGATCATCGCATCATCATTCGTGGTTGTCGAAATCAAATTTTTCTAATCGATGAAGCTATGGCCATCGGATCGAGGTGGTCTTTTATGATAATATTCTAATGATAATTATTTAGATAATGAATGGTGAAGATGGATATTAAATTTTAAAATTATATAATATTTAGAGTAAAAATATAAAAAATAAAAATATCGTAATGGTTATGACTAACCGCTATAATAGGTTAAGCCTACGGCAGCGGTTACAAAGAATCACTGCTATAGTTTAATCCATGACAACGGTTAACCCTAATCGCTGCCATAGATCCGACTTATGACAGTAGTTAATTCTAACCACTGTCATAAGTCTGACCTATGGCAGTGGTTACTCGTAACCACTGCCATAGGTCGGATCTATGGCAGCAGTTAGGGTTAACCATTGCCGTATAGTCTATTGCAATGATTTTAAAAATTATTGCCATAGTATGTGTTGCCGTAGTCTTTTTTTATAGTAGTGAAACTATCCAATAGATGAAAAGTTTGCTAAGAGGGATAAGATGGTAGTAGCTGATCTTTATGGCATTTGATGAGTTGGTCCAATTAAAAGTTCTCCATAAACAACTTCTTAGATTATGAGAAAGTTTGAGGAGTATATATATGAAGAAAAATCTATGCCAATATAAGATTTTCTTCGAATATAGTTGGGTACACTTTGAAGATGCAAGAGTAAATTCATTGCACGAGCACCTAAATCAATTTAACATACTGATTGCTAGTTAGCAATGATTGAGATTGTAATCAAAGATAATATGAAAGTAGCTATATATATAGAGAGAGAGAGGGGGGTTGACTGGAGTCCGCTCGATCGGATTCTGATCCATATTCGGTCAGATCTTCGACCATTGGATCAGCGCATATCTCTGCTCGATTGGATTGGGATCCAATGAGCGGAGCCCAATCCACCTCTCTCTCTCTCTCTCTCTCTCTCTCTCTCTATATATATATATATATATATATATATATATATATATATATATATATATATATATATATATATTGCTTAGCTCGATCACTGATTCATTGGATGGTCCAATCATGAAATTTAATGATGTAACAACTCTCAACATGGACTCAGTGGTGTAGCCAAGTAGTTTCTTCAATTGGTGTATTAATAGCGAGAGAAAAATCGCTAGTCCAATGATAAGGGCATTTAGTGTAGTATGATCAATGTATGAAGTATGGTAAATGAGTATGTTCACAATATATGCAAGAAAAAATGACGGTGGTTAATTTTTTGAATACGATAGTAGTATTTTAACAAACTAATGATACAGATGTTGGAGATTATCATACAATCTACAAGGTTATCGACACTTCTTACGGTGTTGGATCTTGGATTTTGATAGTTCCTACCATATTTGCTCTCGGAGGGTTTGGTTTGATTCTTTGGATAAAGGAAGGCACTCTTCAATTAGCTAATAGTTCAGTTTATGAGATTGGCAGTGTAATGACAATGAAAATCTAGATATTTAATGGAGCAGTTCATGCACTAAGTAGGGTAGTGTTGAATATCCAAAAATTTGCAAGAATTTGATTTCGCTTGGTATAGTAGTCTCCAAAGGTTAAATGTGTTCAACAGAGGCACAGTTCTCAGAGTGACACATGGCATCATGGTACTGATAAGGGGCAAGAAGTATGGCAATTGAACGCAGGGTTACAGGCGGAGTTCGATGGTATGTATGACATGGCTCGGGATGGTGCAGTTGGAGATAGGCCACCGTGCAGGATCATTTTTTTGCTACAGTTACAAATGCAGCTTCCTCGAGGAGTTTCTAGAAGAAAATAGTAAGCGACAAGATGAGTAGATTGGAGCATTTCTCGGGCTCATCACAAGCTAGGAGTTGAACTAGCTGTTGTCTTAGGGATAAGGGGTGTTATTTGAGAGATGGTTGATGGAGGGCTCTCTGTGATCTCTTGGTTGACTTGATAATTGAAGCTAACGTACGTGGAGAATATTGGGTTTTTGGCTTCTCTAATTACCATGTAAAAGAAAGGAAACAGTCTGCCTAGCTAGGACACTGTTCAATCCTTGAACCCTACATCAAAAAGAGATATGATGCTCTCTTAGACTTTTATTATGAATAGGAGAGTTGTTGTTATAAAAGGAAGGTCAGGTGCGTGGTAAAAGCTGGGCGAAGACAGGGTTCCATGATACAATTGTAAGCACGGATGGAGATAAAAGAGAAGAGAGAAAAGAAGTAGAAAAAGAGGAGGCGAAATAGAGAGTGAGTGAGAGAAGAGCTAGAGGAGGAAAAGAAATTATCTTTTCGGATCTCAACATCTCGGTGGGCTCCCCATGATGTGCTTCTTCTCCATTAGACTTTTTGGGAAGATCTCTTCTTGTATTCATTTTTTTAGATTCTGGATTTTGGATGAATCATGTTAAATCTTTGCATGCTATACCAGTTTTATTTTCTGTTATTTTATTTTAGTTATTCTAGACTCATAACACTAATTAATTGCTAATCACATTACCAATAAGGGAGTCATATAATAGTTGTTTAACTTTCTTGGTGAAACGGCTACCAGCTTTTTTGTGTTATGCAAGCACATAGTGCTCTATTTATGCTATTCAAAATTTCCACAATTATTCCTCAGACTACCATATATTACCTTCCTAATTATCAAAATAAAAATTGAAGTTACAGCTGTTATAACAAGACAAGAAGCTAAATGATGACTGTTAATAAAATAGAGGACATTTGAATCCACCACGCATTGCCGCTATTGCCGGTAGGAGTGGGGAGGAGGGATCCGCATGCCAGCAGGGAGGCTCCGAAATTAACGGCGTGTTGGTAGAAAGGACACACCATCACCATATCCTCACTGGAGTCGTCCAGGGTGATTTAAAAGTAATATAAATGGACGAGAGCGTAACCTAATAAAGTGACGGACAGAATAGATAATTTCCACAAAAGAAGAAGAAGAAGAAGAAGAAGAAGAAGAAATCATAATTTCCACAAACATATCATCAACCATCCGAAGGAACGAACACTCAAACAAAAGAAAAGCATAATAAAAACACAGACCGGCTCGTTTTATTGTCTAAATGTCAAATTCGTTTCAGACTTGAGAACATAGAAAACCCAAGCCTTGCTTCATCTTATACTAACAATTCATCTCAAGTTTACTAAGGATAGGGGCGCTCCCCCACGTAGTTGCCCGGGGGATCGTAGTTGCATGTAATGAAGGTATCGCCGTTATCGCAAGCCACACGAGCGCAACCGATGTGCACCGATTTGGCCCATACCACCTGAGTGTAGTGCCCACAAACCTGCCCTAGAGCACAACTGTTGCTAGCGTAGTCATAGTACTGCCTCTCCGAAACCCAGTCGTTCACGGCAACGGTCGCCGTCCATCCTGGGCCACCGCCCCAGAAGATGTTCTCGCCGTAGGGGCCATTGGAGTGGACGAGCTGGCAGTCGGCTTTTCTTTGGTTGGCGTAGTCCTGAGCGTAGGCCGCCACGGTATCGTTCCACGACACTGGCCCGACGCCAACTGCAGCACGGGCGGCGTTGTGGGGACTGATGAAGTCTTGTGGGGAGTTCTGGGCATCGCTGGTAGGGACCATGGCAAGAGCCATGGTGCAGATCATACATAAGGCTAAGCTTGATGTCACCATTTCCCCTCCCTTCTCTCTCACAGTACTCTAATTTCTCTTGAAATCGGCTCCAGTCTTTGATGGAAGAGAGCCATGGGAATGGGTTATTTATGGCTGCAAGTGTTGCCTCGTATTAGCCTAAAGCGGAAATCAAGGTTACTGTTTTCGCCCACAGGGTTGGATCTTCCCGTAGGTTCAACTCCACTTGTTTGCTAAAGTAGATATACTGCAAGATGAAGTTATATTTGTGGGTATGATTTCTCCTCCCGCTCCCTTCTACCGTATCTCCTTGCCTCCCTTCCCTTCTTAATCTTATCCTCTTCTTTTTTCCTTTGTCCTTCTTCCTTAATTGCCGGCCGATGCCGCGCCTCCTCTTTCAAATTTTTCTTCTTTCCTTCTCATTCCTCCATGCCAACCGATCCGAGCTAGCGAGGTCCACCCTTTCCTTTCCCTTTCTCTCTTTCCATCTTTCCCACTAGCCAACCAAGCCATCCCAAATTCTTTCCTTTCTCCTTGTTTCCTTTCTTTTCCCCATTCATTCCATTTTTTTCCATCCCAAGAGCTCTGCAAAAGGGTTGAGTCGACCTGTAATCTAACTCGGTCCTACGCGATTAGATGTGACCTGATCCATATCTGAAGATCCATGGGTTAGGTTCAAAAATTGGACCCTGCTAAATCCCGAGTCAATCTAGGGTCTTATATTTTTCAACTTGATCTAACCTGATTCAACTAGTTTATCATCAAGATCTAATTTGAGCCAACAAAAATTGGATCATACCCAATTCGAACTCAATCCAAAAACCCAAATCATCCAAACATTCTTCTCCGTCACTTTAAATATCTTTCTTAATAACTGAATTTTCATTTAAATTAATTCCTCTCTTTTTTGTCTCAACTACTGCATCACTCATCTATTGTCACATTTTTATTATTTCCAGTAGATTCTTATATTAATGCAATCATGCATGTCAACATATATTTTTGAAATTGTATTTTATAAACTTAACAATAACAAATCACTTGGATGAAATTAAAATAGTTTTTTGAATAAAAATTCAAATTTAAGTTGGCTCTTTTTAGTTTTCCTTAAATTTTTTTAGTGATTATATATTTACTTATCAATTATTATATTTTAGCTAAGAAAGAATAGCTAGAGGCTTAACTCAAATGGCAAATCCAATCTGACTCGGTCTTAATCCAAACTCTAAAGTTTTTAGTTTGGTTCAGGTCATACTTGATTTTGACCTAATCTAGATTACCTATCAGATCTAAAATTCTTTCTATGGACTTAACTTGACCTGACTTGATCAAGAAAAAAAAATTTATAGAGAACCTTCACTACAAATATGGACAATGCGGTAGCTACCTGGGCATGGACCACTCTATGCCGTGCAAAATACTTATTATAAAGCTGCATGGTTAGCATTACATAAGTAGCGGAGGGATATTATTACATGAGAGGAACTATTAGTATTTTTAATGATATATAATTATCCAATTAATTACTCTTGAATTTAGTTAATGTATTTATTTTGTGGGTGCGTGTGTGTGTGTGAGTGTGTATGTCTCTCTTAAACAAAAGAAATATTTGTTTCATACCAAAAAAAGAAAGAAAAAAAAAAAGAAAAACAAAAGATAAATTAATTGAGGTATATTTGTATAAAAGAAAAAGGTCCATATAAAACACCGAAGAGAACACGACAATACTTAATATAGAAAAAGGCTTGAAACTGAAAAAAAGAAAAATACGAGTAGTTTACATGGGTGGGAAGTTGGAATTATGGTGCGGCTTATTTCTAATACATAAGAGCAAATATAGCTATTATATAAGCTCATAAATTTCCGTCGATTAGAATGAAAGTGGATCATATAATATCCATCCATATTCATTTTCATATATGAAATTATCCAAATATAGATAGAAATTTAAGCATCTGACTAGTATCCATATGTATATATCCATATTCATTAAAGAAAAATGAATATGAATATAGATAGATGACTACATGATTTATATCTGAATATTTAATTTCATTTATAATCTTATTTAATTTTATATAGCACTCATAATTTTTTTTTAAAAAAAATGATCAAATTAACATACTATTAACTTGATTTATCATCCATTTAAGAATATCTTTATTATGTGGTTATAATATTTAATTATCCAACTATATCTATATTTTAAATATTTAAATTATATCTGTATCTATTTAAAATAAATATAAACATAAATTTTTGTATTCGATGAATATCTGTATCCGTATCTGTATTTGCCAAATAAAATAAATATGGAGATATACTAATATTCAATCCAATTTCAGCCCTACTATAAATAGGGGTATGCATTAATTATTGCCTACAAAATTTGCATTGTAAATTGCAAATTAAAAGATGGTAATTTGGTAAAGATGAGAAAGTTCAAAGGATATAAGCTTCCAGCCAGTGTTGTCACCCATAAGGTGTACTGTTACCTAACGAAGTATAGCCCCAACATCTCCATCAGGCAAACTTGGGCCAAGCTGATCACATCATGGAGTTGTAATTGATTTGAGATTTTGAAATGTTAATGCAAGCACGTGCCAGTCAAAGATTGGCTCATCCTCAATAAAACAAATTGAGCTCATGACTAACTCTAACCCAACCTAGCCCACCCAGCATGCACCCTCTACCAGAAAACTACAGTGAAGCAAGACACCCGGTCTTAACCAGACAAAGGGCATGGAGAGAGATTTTGCTCCCTTGTTTCGTTAGACACCCAGCCTAACCCTAGCTGGCAAAGGAGGATAGGGCTTCTTTTCAAGAAGTAATCATGCTTCTTGGCTTTGGACGAGGTGAGAATCGCAGCCTACATGTAGCTTGCTGGACTAAATGGAAAAATTACTCCTATATTGCATGCACCAATGTGGCTATATGCTATTAACAGCGGATTCCTATGGACACCATTCATGCATCAAGCATGAAGTTTGATGCACCACCATAAGAAGCAACGGCCATAATTGGCTGTGCGCATTGGTGCATGTAGTGTAGGCAATAATTTATTAAATAAAATAGCCTAAGAGTTTATTTGTGTTGACCTTGGATAATCCATGCGCATGGCCATATTGGTGTATGCAATGTAAGCAATAATTTCTTAAATGGGATAGCCTAAGGGCTTATTTGTAACGACCTTGGGTCATCCCAAGAGAGAATGTAAGATTGATGGAACAAATAGAAACGAGGAGAGAAGAAAGAGTACATGGACAAGAATTAGGATTGTATCTTTCATTCACAAAAAAAATCATTTTCTTTTGCCTGAAGTCACCATTGAATCACCTACCGCATAGATCTCAAAGCACTTCAAACTTTAATATTTATCTATCTTCACAAATCTCAAAGCAACTAGTGGATGATCCAATGGTAGGTTCACACAAAAAGAGAAGAATTCTTCTTTGAGATACAACCCTTTTAGGCCCGACTCTATGGACAATAGCATGGCCCAATTTTTGCAGCTTACAAGAACAAAAGAAAACCTCAAGAGGTCATCTTTTTGATCATGGCTGTGGCCCTCCCACGCTCTCCTCTCACCCCCTAATCACATTTCTTCCTCTCACTTTCCAGCCAATTTGTTGGATCTCGCCGTGGGGCCATCCCAGATAGGCCCAAAGAATGGTATTTCTTTGATTGGTGTTTTAGTTAGCCCAGCCTATCGACACCCCGAGTCTTACTCAGGTGGTTGCTCTGGAACCTTGAGTCGCTTATGCTATATTTTCAGTGCAAAGAATTTTGAAATTTGTCACACAAAATAAGTATTAAATGCATAAGATAAAAAGCCTTCTACCAGCTGTTTGGCAAATTAATTCTTATAAAGCATATAAAAAACGTTTCTAACCATTCTAATGCCTAATCTTTTTAGCCCACTTGTTGAGATTCATGAATGCGGCTTCGCATGGGATCTCATGTGTTGGTGCAGAATCTGGTTGACATTGGATTGAGTTGGAATTAGAAAAGAAGAGGTCGTCGCCGATGACCTGCAAAACAAAGTTTCGTCCGAAGTCAATGGTGGTGGCTCCGACGGAACCCTCCGACGATCAAGTCAGCTCTTCTAGCCAACAAAAATAGAGTGCTCAAAAAAAAATTCAGCAGAATTTTGAGAAGAAGAAAAAAGCTTAGAGAAAACATATCTGGAGAGTCCCTTTTATAGATGGAGCCTGTAACAGATTGATAGTGACAGTCGTAACCGTCCGGTAGTGGGCCGCTCGGGACCATATGGAGTTTGTTATGAAGAGAGGTGTCATCTGTAGCAGACTGATAGTAACAGCCATAACTGTCCGATAGTGAGCCGCTCGGAGCCACGTGGAGTTTGTTACGAAGAGAGGCATCGCATGTAGTAGACTGATAGTGATAGTCATAACCATTCGATAGTGGGCCACTCGGAGCCACGTGGAGTTTGTTACAGAAAGATATGTCTATTGTCATAATGTGCCCATTCGTTGAGATTTAATAGTCGAAGTTCGGAGGAAGTAGACGTTGGTTGGTGAAGAGCTTTGACATACATCAATTCTAAAGGAGTTTGGACTCCTAAAGGGAATACGGCTAGAGGAGATCATTTGGGAAGAATGCTGGTTGAAATCTGAAAGTAATCTACTAGAGGAATTCGGATGGAGTTCGACTAATGAAGAAGTCCAGAAGAAGTCCGACTGATGGAGAAGTCCGACTGAAGAAGAAATCTAAGAGAAGTTCGGCTGGAGAAGAAGTCCGGATAGAATTGGACTGATGGAGGAGTCCGACTGAAGAAGAAGTCTGGAAGAAGTTTGGCTAAAAAGAAAGTCCGGAAGGAGTCCGACTGATGGAGGAGTCCGAAAGGAGTCCGACTGAAGGAGAAGTCCGGGAGGAGTTCGGCTAAAGAAAAAGTTTGGATGGAATCGACTAATGGAGGAGTCCAACTGAAGGAGAAAGTCGGAAGGAGTTCGACTACTAGAGAGGTTTGGAAGGAGCTCGGCTACGGGAGGAGCCCGGAAGGAGCTCAACTGCTGGAGGAATCCGACTGAAGGAGAAGGCCGGAAGGAGTTCGATTGCTGGAGGGATCCAAAAGGAGCTCAGCTACTGGAGGAGTCTGACTGAAGAAGAAGGTCGGAAGGAGTTCGACAGTTGGAGGGGTCTGGAATGAGCTCGGCTGCTGGAGGAGTCCGACTGGAGTTCGACTGCTAGAGGAGTTTGGAAGAAGCTTGACTACTAGAGGAGTCTAGAAGGAGCTTGACTACTGGAGGAAGAATTTTTGATCGAAGCTATTCTGGGATTACCAATTATATTAGGCTAAGCATCAAACTAGACTTCGGCGAGAGCGGGGTTTATCTCCAATAATAGTTTTCCTACTCCCGAGCTCGAAATTCGAAGGAAGGAAGAAAAAAAGGTGACGACCGAAGTTCGGTCCCGGGTTTCCTTGCTTGTTGCTTGTTGCAGACGCCGAGCTCATTGTGCACGCCGGGCTTATTGTGGATGTTGCACTAGGACCTCTTCTGCAAATCAGGAGGAGGTTTTACCTTTCGTATTTGACGTAGTCAGGTTATCATGGAAAAACACGTGTAAGAATTCTCCACCGAACTTCTTCCTTCTCTATGACTTTGGTCTACGAGATTCTGACTTTTGCTCATGTTAGGATGAGGCTTTCCTTCTGTTCTTATCATGGCTTACGTGAGTGTGTTAGGATCGTTGGTAGGATCTCTCCCTCCATTCTATCTTATATCGACGTGGTCATTGACTTTGCTCATGTTAGGACAAAGTTCTCCTCCTATTTTCGATAGGTTATAGGAGCACATTAGAGCCATTATCGGGGCCTCTCCTCTCACCTCGTCTAAAATGAATGAGGCCTTCGACTTTGCTCATATTATGATGAGGTTCTCCTTCCTTTTCCAACAGGCTGTAGGAGCACCTTAGGATCGTTGTCGGGGCCTCTCCCCTCATCTCGTCTAAAATGAATGAGGTCTTCGACTTTGCTCATGTTAGGACGAGATTCTCCTTCTGTTCCTAATGGACTGTAGGGGCACATTAGGGCCATTGTCAAGGCATCTTCCCTCATCTCATCTAAAATGAATGAGGTCTTCAACTTTGCTCACATTAGGACGAGGTTCTCCTCCTATTCCTAATAGGATATAGGGGCACATTAGGGCCGTTGTCAGGATCTCTTTCCTCATCTTATCTAAAATGAACAAGGCTTTCAACTTTACTCACGTTAGGATGAGGTTCTTCTTCTATTCCTAATGGACTGTAGGGGCACATTAGGGCCATTGTCAGGGCCTCTCCCCTCATCTCGTCTAAAATAAATGAGGTCTTCGATTTTGCTCACGTTAAGACGAGGTTATCCTCCTATTTCTAATGGGCTATATGGGCACATTAGGGTCGTTGTCAGAGCCTCTCCCCTCATCTCGTCTAAAATGAATGAGCTCACGTTAGAATGAGGTTCTCCTCCTATTTCTAAAGGACTGTAGGGGCACATTAGAGCCATTGTCAGGGCCTCTATCCTTATCTCGTCTAAAATGAATGAGATCTTCGATTTTGCTCACATTAGGATAAGGTTCTTCTCCTATTCCTAACGGACTATGTTTGTCATGAAATTAAGTTCGGAGGTAGTCCCCTTTTATTATCGGTACATAACAAAGATTAGGATGTTGAAGTAGGAAAATTTCATTATAATCAAATCATCGGTAATACATTCATAGATTTTTTGAATTCTATAGTTGAGGCAAGTCTGCCCCTTCGAGTTTCTTCAAGTAGTACGTTTTGGGTCGGACGACTTCCATGACCTCGTAGGATCCTTCCTAATTTGGGGCAAGCTTCCCCTGGCTCTGAGGTTGAGAGATGGCGGCTCACCGAAGCATTAAGTCTCCCACTCTGAACATTTTATCTCTAACTTTGGAGTTATAGTATTGGGCCATCCTTCGCTTATAGGCCGCCATCCGAACTTAGGCTTCCTCTCTTTTTTCTTCCAACAGATCAAGATTGATTCTGAAGTCCTATGAGTTACGCTACTCATTGAAGGCCACGACTCATACTGATGGGAGTTTAAGCTCGATTGGGATGACTGCTTTCATTCCAAAAGCCAAAGCAAAAGGTATTTTTCCAGTTGGTAGCCTTTGAGTAGTTCGATACGTCCAGAGAACGTGATCAAGTTTGTCCACCCAAGCCCCTCTTACTCTATCGAGCCTTATCTTGATGTCTTGCAATGGGGTTCGGTTAGTCACTTCGGCTTTCCCATTTGCCTGTGGGTGAGCTACCGATGTGAAGTGATGGGAGATATTTAGATCTTTGCAGAACTCAGTGAATCTTGTCCCAGCAAACTATCGTTCGTTATCTATTATGAGAGTTTGGAATAGACCAAATCAATAGACGATTGACTTTCAGACAAAGTCTTGTACCTTGGCCTCAGTAATTTTTACTAATGGTTCGGCTTCGACCCATTTGGTGAAATAGTCGATCGCAACCAGGAAAAATTTTCATTGTCTGGATGCCACTGAAAAAGAACCAAGTATATTCATTCCCCACTGTGCAAATGGTCAATGTGTGCTTAGTGGAGTGAAGGCTGGCTATCCTTGTATGTTTGCATTTCTCTAACAGCAATCATATTTCTTAACATACTCCATAGAATCATGGTACAATGTCAGCCAATAGTATCCTTATCGAAGTAGTTTTTGTGACAGAGATCTGGCTCCTGCATGACTTCCACAAATTTTCTCGTGCACTTCCCATTATGCAAAGTTGGCCTCTGAAGGTCGGAGACATCTCAACTATGATAGTGAATACGATCTTTTATACAACTTATCCTCATACAAAATGTACCAGAAGACTTGATTCCTGAGTTTCCAAGTTTCTTTTGGATCATGAGGAAGAACTTTCTCTTTGAGATAGGCAACTAACAGGTCAATCTAACTTGGCTCGAGCTCCGTTTGTATAACGAGCTATGATTTCTCTAAGTTTGGGCATTTTAGAGTTTCAAAAAATACTTTCTTGGACAGTTCGGCTGGGGCTGAAAAGGTCAATTTAGAGAGGAGGTCGGCTCTTATATTTTCTGCTCTTGGAATCTGTCGAATGTCAAAACTGTCGAAGGTCGGAGTCAAATTCTTTACTTTCTTAAGGTATTTCATCATACTTTTCTTCCGTGCTTCATAGTTGCCACTAACTTAGTCGACCACTAATTGAAAATCATTGTAGACTTAAAGTCGACATATTTTTAACTCTCTTGCTTTTTTTAATCCGACGATCAGTGCTTCATATTCAGCCCCATTATTAGTTGCAGAAAATTCGAAGCATAGCACGTACTCGGCGATGACTCCCTCGAGGTTGACGAAGACCAACCCCACATCTGCTCCAACGAAGTTGGACGAACCATCCACGTACAGGATCCAAAAACCTTTGAAAAGCTCAACACTTTCTTCGGAGAGGCTCGATTGCAACCATGGGATGTCGGTCTCATTCTGTTCAAGCTCGGCTTCATCTAAAATGGTATATTCAACCATGAAGTCGGCTAGTGCCTAAGCCTTGATTGTTGATCGAGGTCGGTAGTTGATGTCGAACTCTATTAATTCAATGGCTCATTTTACAATTCTTTCGGAAGCATCCATTTGATAAAGAATTGCTCTGATCGGTTGGTCAGTGAGGAGCGTTATAGCATGTCCTTAAAAGTAAGGTCAAAGTCTTCTTGCTGCAATCAGAAAAATATAAGTCAATTTTTCTAACTTTGTATATCTAATCTCAGCATCCCTTAGGATCCGGCTTATGTAGTAGATCGATCGCTGTACTTTCGTCTCTTCTTTTACCAAGACTGCCGCTAGCACCGCAGGGAAGACCGTGAGGTAGAGAAACAGCTCCTCTCCGAATTTGAATTTGGCTAGTAGGAGGGCGAGCCAAGGTAATTCTTGAGCTCGTCGAACGTCTTTTGGCATTCCTAAGTCTAGTGAAAATATTTCAATTTTCTGAGAATTTGGAAGAAGGGTATGCAACATTCGGCCGACCTCGAGACAAAATGATTCAAAGACACCACCTCCCCGGTCAAGTGCTGAACTTCCTTGATGGACTTTGGAGCGGTCATCTTCTGGATAGCTCGAATTTTCTTTGGATTGGCCTCGATCTCTCGTCTCGAGATTATGAATCCCAAAATTTTTTTTGAGGCTACCCCAAAGATGCACTTGGTTGGGTTCAGCTTCATCTTATGTTTTCTGAGCGTGTCAAAAGTCTCTTCAAGGTCAGCGACATGATTAACGGTCTTTCGACTTTTGACCAACATGTCGTCGATATAAACCTCCATATTATGGTCGATCTGCTCCTTGAAGATTCTATTGATCAAGCACTGATAAGTCATGCTTGCATTTTTAAGTCCGAAGTACATGACCCTGTAACAGTAAAGACCACGGTTAGTAATAAAAGTAGTCTTCTCCTCATCCTTCAGTGCCATCCAAATTTGGTTGTAGCTAAAGAAGACGTTCATGAAGGTGAGGAGCTCGTAGCATGAAGTTGCATCCACCAGTTAGTCGATTCTGGGTAAAGGATAGCTATCTTTTAGGTAGGCCTTATTAAGCTTTTTAAAGTCGATGCACATCCTCCACTTACTATTGACTTTCTTGACCAGTACCATATTAGAGATCCAAGTCAAATGGCTGACTTCTTGGATGAATCCGGTGTTGAAAAGCTTATCGACTTCTTCTGCTATTACCTTTTGCCTTTCTAGTGCATGGCCCCGAACTTTTTGTTTCACCGATCGATGCTTGGGGTCAACAGGTAGCCAATGTTCCATAACCTTGGCATCAATCTCAGGCATATCCATCGGAACCCAGGTGAAGACGTCGGCATTCCTCCGTAAAAAGATGATGAGCTGCTTTCGAACTTCATCTTCCAAATTGGAGCCAATTTGCACCATATGCTCCGCATTTTCGTCATTCAAGGAGATGGTCATAAAATCTTCTATGGGCTCGCCCCATTCTTCAACAAGATCATCGCGGACATCTAGTCCATCAATAGAATAAGGGTCAGACTATTCTTTCTTTTGCAGGGCAATTGAGTAGCAGTGCCTTGCCAGAGCTTGATCTTCCTTGACCTCTTCAATCCCGTAACTTATCAAAAACTTCATCTTCAAATAATAAATTGACACCATCTTTTGAAGTGCATTTAGACCAAGTCAATCGAGAATTGCATTGTAAGCAAAGGGAGCCTTTACTATCAGAAAATCCACCTATGCTCTGGATTGTCTTGGATATTGTCCTACAGTCACAGCTAAAGTTATTATACCTTCAACTGGTACTACAGCACTAGCGAAACCTACTAGGAGAGAGTTTATTGGCCCAAGCTAACTATTAGATATTGATATTTTGGAGAAAGCATCATAAGACAAGATGTCAACCAAACTTTCATTATCAACTAGGATGTGACGTACATTAAAGTCTACTATATTTAAAGAGATTACAACCACATCATTATGTGAAAATTGTACTCTCCATGCATCTATCTCAGTGAAGGTTATGGGTTCTTCAATCCTCCATCTCTTTACTAATCCCTCAGATTCATTGGCCTCTTCTCGTCAAAGTTCTTCGGAGATAGTGTTAATGATGTCGAGAGGCGATCAAACTCCTTATTGTTTCTCTCTCTTTAGTGGTTCTGGCTGCGGCAGTGCCCTCAGCCAATCTTCTCTTGCTTCAGGCCAGCATCTGAGGAATTGATCCAGCCAGCCTCTCCTAATGAGCTTCTCGATCTCATCTTAGAGCTGAATGCATTCTTCAATATCGTGGCCATGGTCACAATGGTAGAGGCAGTATTTGCTAGAATTGCGCTTGCCAGAATGAGTGCGCATCCTTTCAGACCTTGATAGTTGCTCCTTGAACTCCATCAATACTTGCATTTTTGGAGCATTGAAGAGGGCGTAGTTATGAAACCTTCTATGGGAAGAACTTCTTCGTGCCCTTCTGTCGGAGCTTCTTTGACGACGAACTCGAGGAGGAGTTCGAACTCGCTTACGCTCGGGGGGAGTCCGTGAGCATGATCGAACTTCATTCGACCCTCCATCAGCTACGGATTTATTAGACTCGCCCGTCTACCGCTCTCCTGTGGCTTCCTCATTCTTCAATTTGAAAGCTTCTTCCACTCGGGCATATCCTTCAGCTCGAGCTAGCAGATCGATCAAGTTTCTGAGATACTTCTTCTTCAAAGAGAACAGCAAATCATTCTTCTGAAGGCTATCCTTGAGCGCGGCTATTACAACAGACTGATCCAGATTTCGGACCTTTAATACAGCAGCATTAAATTAGATGACATAAGTCTGGATAGATTCTTCCTCTTTCTGCTTGATATTCATTAGAAAATCTGAGCCTCGATGCGAACGTCGGCTACTGACGAAATGAGCTACAAACTGATGGCTCATTTGATCGAAAGAAAAAATGGTATCCGACTTAAGTGCTGAGTACCAATTTTTGACGATTTTGTTGAGGGTGGACAAGAACGTCCGGCATAAAATGGCATCTGGTGCGTCATGGAGCAGCATCATTATCTGAAAGGCCTTCAGGTGGTTGACCGGATCAGTGATCCCATCATAACTCTCAAACTGCAGGAGCTTGAAGTTCGACGGAATTGGTTTCTGCATAATCCTCTGAGAAAAAGGAGGGTCAGTATAAATATCATTACCGTATGAGGAGAGAGTATGATGGAGTTTTTTTATTCGTCGGCTCATTTTCTGGAGCCTTTGATCCAGGAGATCTTCACGATCATTAATCTCCAAGATTTTCTGATGGAACGGAAGCAAAGCTCCCCCCGGGGTCGAGTCATGGTCCGAGCAAGAACTCTCCACCCTCTACTTTCTCTTTTCGAAGACCATCGATCGGCTAGCCCAAGTTAACCATCCCCAGATCAGATTATAGGGCTTCGGAGAAGCCTGCTCCGATCGAATTGGCGTCAAAGCCTGCCATTGTATGGCCTGCACTGCCTCCATGAGACTGCAAACCTACTGGATCAGTAGGTTGAATTGCTTTGCATCCACCATAGCTGCAGGTGGAGCTTGAGTTATCGGAGCTGAAGCGGGAGCAGATAGATCTAGACGGAATCTGACTGCAGAGGCCGTTGATCACTGGGTTGAAGCTTTTCTGGGAGGTATTTTTTCAGAAAGAACTCTAGAGAGAAAGAAGATAGATCGCTACTGAGCACTCCTTTAAGAATAAGAGAACCTCAGAAATAGAGGAGCCTTCCTCTAGTGCCAATCTTATTGGTGCAGAATCTGGTTGACGTTGGATTGAGCTGGAGTCGAAGAAGAAGAGGTCGCCATCGGTGATCTGTAAAATAAAGTTTCATTCGAAGTCAGTGGTGGTAGCTCCGACAAGATCCTTCGACGATCAAGTCAACTCTTCTGGCCAACAAAAATGGAGTGCTCAGGAAAGAATTCAGCAGAGTTTTGGGAAGGAGAAGAAAACTTAAAGAAAACGTATCTGAAGGGTCTCTTTTATAGACGGAGCCTGTAACAGACTGATAGTGACAGCCGTAACCGTCCGATAGTGAGCCGCTTGGAGTCACGTGGAGTTTGTTATGGAGAGAGATGTCACATGTAGTAGATTGATAGTGATAAGCATAACCGTCCGATAGTGGATCGCTCAGGACCACGTGAAGTTTGTTATGAAGAGAGGCGTTGTCTGTAGCACACTAATAGTGATAGTCGTAACCATCCGGTAGTGGACTGCTCGGGGCCACGTGGTGTTTGTTACGGAGAGAGATGTCCGTTGTCGTAATGTATCCATTTGTTGAGATTTAATAGTCGAAGTTCGGAGGAAGTAGGCGTTGGTTGGTGAAGAACTTTAACATATATCAATTTCAGAGGACTTCAGACTCCTAAAGGGAATACGGCTAAAGAAGATCATCCGAAAGGAATGTTAGTTGAAATCTGAAAGTAATCCGCTTGAGAAATTTGGATGGAGTTCGACTGATGGAGAAATCCAGAAGGAGTCCGACTAATAAAAAAGTCCAGCTAAAGGAGAAGTTTGAGAGAAGTTTGGCTGAAGGAGAAGTTCGGACGAAATCCGACTGATGGAGGAGTCCGATTGAAGGAGAAGTCTAGGAGGAGTTTGGCTGAAGAGGAAGTTCGGAAGGAGTTCGACTGAAGGAGAAGTCCGAAAGAAGTTTGACTGAAGAAAAATTTCGGATGGAGTCCTATCAAGCTAAATTAATCAAGCCTAATAAAAACATTTTTATTCTTTTGGATCCCATGATTTTATCCTTTTCTTACTTAGGTTTTGGTTACATCGAGAATGATTCATTTTTTTTTTTCATAACTTCAACTGTTGGATCGCACAATGAGCTATGAAAATAGATAGAAGAAGAAGATTGAAATACTTTGCCACAATGGGCTATGAAAATAGATAGAAGAAGAAGATTGAAATGCTTTGAGATCTATGTAATATAGGATCCAATGGTCGTTCTCCTTTTGGATGAAAGATGCGACCCAAAACATTTTTGTTCACTAGCGCTCAGCCAGATCAATCAAGCCTGATAAAAACATTTGAGTACCATCCAACGTTGCCCTATCGAGCTAAGAAGCAGAGTTCACAAAATGAGCCATATTTTCTGAGGCAAAGCTTAGAAGCATCTTCTTTCCACCTTCAATGACACTCCCTCAGGCATACACGCACATGGAAAATGGCCATGGTCTTGATAATTGCAACTGATGGATTCTTGTCTCTATTAGAAGCATCCCACCTTAACCCTGTTTCTCTTTACTTAAAAAGTCTTAGTTTTTTAGGCGGAGAAAAACTTCGTGTTTGCATCTTATAAAGATAAAGATTAATAAAATGTGGCATTCTATACATGCTGCAAATAGTTGAAGAGAGTAGACAGTAGAACAGAGCTGGTGGAAGGATCAGGAGAGGGTGCCGTCTCTAGAGGTTTTAATATATTATAATTTCCCTTTTGGATGAACTTGAGCGCACCTTGATGGCTGGGATTGAAAGATTAGTGGTTTCCCATTTTTCCTTTGTTTTTTGGCAATTGGTTAGCCGCCTTCTTTCGATTATTCCTTTTTTTTTTTCCTTCTTTTTTCCTTAAATGTCCTTAATTTTGCGCTAAAAATTTGGATTTTTCGTAGTCTGCGGCTGATTAGATTGCAACCATCTTTTTCTATGGAGATTAGATTGCTATGTGATGAGGTAATACCAATTAGCTATCCTCTAAGGAAATTATGGATTTTCAATATCATGCTTTCATTGACGTTAAGATGCTATCATAGGAATTTTAGTTTCCCTTTTGCTCTCTATTTTTTAAAGAAAAGGAGAAATATTTTTCCCTTCTCTCTCAAAATAGATGAAATTGCCTAGTAATATGCATAAGAAGAACATTGGCTTTAATACGGCCAACTTGAACTAGCTTGCATTTAGAATTTGGATACGTAGATTGTTCGGTATTTTGACCTAGGTTAGGACCTAAAACCAAATTGTCTAATCCAAATTTGATTTCTTCGTTGGTTAAGATAATGCCCTTTTATAGAAGGTAGTATATGGGAGAATACATGATCCTCCATCTAATGTTTCTTTTTGTCACTACCGTCAAAGATTTCCATGAAAAGTAACAACATTGGCGCGAGGAAAACTAAACCGATGAATGGAGTTTACTTACTTTCACTTCATCCATAAAAATATAATTTTCCAATAGACAAGTACAGTGAAATGCTACAATATGTAGAGAAATATGACTCTCTTATTTATATAAAAAATTTATTGATATATATATATATTTTTAAGTAGTGAAGTGTTAAAAGCATTCAAATGAATAAGATGAAGTATAAATTTGTTTATCAATTTGTCACCAAAAACCAAAAAAAATGATTTTTATTAAAAAACCTACACAAACTATGAAAAGCTTTCGAAAACGTTTATTTTTCATTTTTATTGAAAAGAATTTATTGTCATCAACAAGCTTGTGGTCATGGGTTCCATTTTTCCTTTTCTCTTCTAACCATTTCACTGATTTCCTCCTAAACCAATTTTTGTATATGTGGTTTGTTAAAGTGGAAATTCGTGGTCAAAAGGCTTGACCTCTGTTAGCCATGACAATAGATTTATATACACTTCCTATCCCTACAACAAAGGGATTGTACAAGATTGATATGATATATAAAAAGAAAATCTACATAAATATATATAATATTAGTATAAAGCATTTTGTGAAATTTGATTATGTAGTACGTTTTAACAGCATATCTGGTCATATCTGCCAAATATAATTTTGTGAAATTGGATTATGTAGTACATTTTAATTGCATATCTGGTCATATCTGCCAAATATGGTTGCATGATTTGCTAAGAGGATGGAAGAATAATTTTCATCACATGGTATTATATAGCTGGTCATATCTGCTAAACTTAGTTGCGTAATTTTTCAAAAGAATCAAGAAGAGATTTTGATCATATAAGATTGTATGATTTTCATCACTTCCCTTAAGTTGATGCATGGAGGTTGTAATGTCCAACTTGCTAATGATGAAATGAAATGCATCTTTGCCTAAGGGTTTGGTAAAAATTAGCTAACTGATCAATGAAGAAAATATATTTGGTATGGAGTAAGTCGGACTGAATTTTCTTATAAATGAAATGGCAGTCAAATTCAATGTGTTTAGTATGTTCATAGAATATGGGATTGGCAATAATATGAAAAATAACTTTATTGTCACGGTATATCATCATAGGTGTAGAATGAATGATACCTAGGTCATGGAGCAAGTACTTTAACCATTTCATCTCACAAAGACATTGAAGACATCATGTAATATTTAGTTTCGATAGAGCAATGCAAGATAGTGACTTATTTCTTTATCTTCCAAGAAATAGGAAAAGAGACAAGAAAAATGCATGAACTAGTAGAGTGCCGAGTCATGGGATAGCTGGCACAATTTGAGTCATAATAAGCAATAAGATAAAGAGAACTAGAAGATGAAAGAAGGATGTCTTGTCCAGGGGTGCCTTTAAGATAGCAAAGCGTAGATTGTGGCATGAAGGTGAGACTTGTGCAATTGATGCATATTGACTAAGAATATGGACTGAATAGACAATATCAAGTTGAGTGACTATGAGGTAGATGAGTTGGCCAATAAAACAGTGATAGGAAGAAGCATCATCAAGTAATTAACTATTAAAGTCGATAAACTTTAAATGTTGTTCCATATAGGTCTCAACAGTTCTAGCTTCTAAGAGATCCATTTTTCTAAAATTTTTAAAATATATTTTTATTGTAAAAGAAAGATACCTTTGGAAGATTGAGTAACCTCAATTTCCAAAAATATTCAAGAGTCACAAATCTTTTAATATGAAATTTGGAGTTAAGATAGAACTTAAGTATGCATCAATACCTATAGTATCATTACCTATTAAGATGATATTATCAACATAAACTAGGATGAAGAGTTGAGATATACCTTGAATGTGAAAGAAAAGAAAATAATCAGCATGGGATTGAGAGAAGTCAACATCAAATTAGACTTAAGAAGAAAATAATCAGCATGGGATTGAGAGAAGTCAACATCAAATTAGACTTAAGAGAACTTCTGAAACCAATTTATGATAGTTTGTTTAAGACCATAAGTTGTTTAATTTGCAAACTTGGTTCTCCCTTTGATGACAATAAATTGGTTGATGCTACAAGAAAAAGGCTAATTAGCTACGTTTTAAAAGCGTAGCTAAATCCTAAAAAAACATCGCTAAATACATCTACCAACGTAAAATGCATTGGAAAAAATCAATCGGCAAAAGTGTCATCGTTGATTTTATTTACTGACGTTAATAAGTATCCATCAGAAAAAATTGATTTTATCGACATAAATATTAACATCGGAAACTATTTTTAGCCACACAAATTTTACGTCGGCAAAAATTTATCTAACGACACAGTAATCGTTGGCAATATAACTTTTACCCATGCAACAAAAACGTCGCTAAAAAGATATTTACCTACGCAAAATTTACATTGAAAAAATAATATTTACCTACGCTACATAAATGTCGGAAAAAAAGTTTTTGGGATGCAAAGTTAACGTCGGCAAAATAATATTTACCTACACTTATTTTACATCGGCAAATATTTTACGATGGAAAAAAATATCGGCAAATAGCTAAGCATGGCGAAAGGTGGCATGCTGGCACACTCTTTGGTGACGGTTATTTTTGATTTACCTATGTTTATATTACATTAGAAAATAATTTACGACATTAACTTACGTCGTTAATTATAAAGCGTTGCTAGTAGTGGTATAGTGGCATGCTATTTGGCGATAGTTATTAGAATTTATCGATATTAATTTTGCATCGCTAAAGCTATTTACCTACACTTATTTATGTCGCTAAATATTTTTACTAAAAAAATTAAATAATATTATTTGTGCCAATTTTTTAAAACTCGTAGATAAATGAACATAATATAACATCCACATAACAAATAAACACATGCCAAAATTAAATTCATTCACTTTAAAATATCCATATAACATCCATATAATAAAACTATGTATATTTATAAAATATCATATATATAACTAATATAAAAAATATATATAATCATAAAGCATGTCCTTTTAAAAAATATATATATCAAAATAAAATAAAACTCCATATATTCAGCGCCATATCATAGATCTGTATTAAATTAAAAAATTAAGTTAGCAAACTAATTATCTAATATAAATATTAAAAATATATTAATTAAAAATAGTATAAGATAATATTGATCATAGAGGACATCCATCATCATCATCAGCAGAGTCCTAATTATAAGCATCAATAGGAACATCAGAATTCGATGAGGGAGGCATACGGCGATATAACTCGTTGAGCTTCGTCCCAAATACTACTAGCTCGGATGAAAATTCGGCATTGGCCTGTTGTAGGTCTGCTATCTCCTCCTGATGTCTCTTTTTGATCTCAGCATATCTCCTCTTTGCCTCATGCAAACAAGCATCACAAGAAACATATACTACTCGAGAGGAGCTAGGAGCCACAACTCCATATCCCAACCCCATAACATAGCTAGGTCTCCTACCGAGCATCTCATCATAGCTATCGTCATCTATGGGTGGGATAAAGCTCTTAGCTGGGGACTGAGATCGTATCTCTATCATGCGGTCCTAATTAAAGAAAAAAATAAATATAATAAAAAATCTAAACTTTGTAATGAAGTTGAAATAGAACTTTATCAATTAATACTCATATATTTCTTCCTAGTTCTAGGAAGTCACTCGCCCGTCATCCGACGATGGATCCTCTGGTAGACATCAATCCGCCTGAGCAATTGTCCCGTCTTGATGTCCCTCTAAAATTCATAAATGTAAGTATACTAACATAGATATATTCTAACAAATCATTAAAGATGTATGTATGTGTACTTACCAGCTCATACTGATACTGTGCAAATGACTTTGATCCATCGCAATGCATCACCATGAGCCTCGATTTGCTTTATGAGGCCTTGTTGCAATAGATCTAATAAATAAATGCAACCAAGATATTAGTGAACAAATTACAATACCATATTAATTCAATAATCAATATTTTTATTATATATGATAGTTATACCTGATATGTAGGATCCTCATATTTGATATAGAGAAGATTCCAGTCAGGCGTGATACACTTCTATGTGGTATCTCACATGCCGCCGCCACCCCACGTGCATGAAAGACCTCCTTCCAATGGCTATGGAGCTCATATCTGAATCCTCTAAGTAATCTCCCTATATACCGAAGGATAGCCTCCCGTACGCACAAGATATCAATCTTCTGAATAATTATTTAGATTATTTAAGGATATCAAAAAATTTAGACTGTGCATGTATGAACCATCCATGTTAAGCAAATCTTACAAAATCACAAGCATAATTACTTAAGGACATTAAAAATGAGTATCAAGAGACATAGTTTTGGATCGCTCATATACGTATATTTTAAATTTTACGATCACCACTATACAATCGATCATAGTTATAGCAAAGATCATTTATCTAGAAAATCATCTTATAATCGAATGTCGTTTGGCCTTTTGATCATACATTTTTTTTTTAACGATCAAAATTATCCACGCTAAATTGATCATGATAATGATGTTCGATTGAAATGAAATTTTGATAGTATGCTATAAATATCACCAAAATTCTCATTACAAGTTTTTGGAACCATCGATTGTCTCTATCTATTAGATCATTATGCGGTCATTTGTGACCATCGAAATCGAATTTTATTGATCGACATAGCTAGGGCTACTGGATCGAGGTAAACTTTTGTGATGATACTCTAATGATAATTATTTAGATAATGAACGGTGAAGATGAGCTTCTAAGTTCTAAAATTATACTTAAAAATTAATTAGATAACGATAAATTATTTATGAAAATAAAAAAGTTAATAAAAATAAAAAATATTTGCTCCATAGGTAATAAACTAATTATCTACGAAAAAAGTTAACGTAAGTAATTTGGTCATTTCCTATGTTTATTTAACATCGGAAATTTTAATTTTGTGAAATTAAAATATAATTTTAATTTCCATAGGTAACAGCATATCTGGTCATATCTGCCAAATATAATTTTGTGAAATTGGATTATGTAGTACATTTTAATTGCATATCTGGTCATATCTGCCAAATATGGTTGCATGATTTGCTAAGAGGATGGAAGAATAATTTTCATCACATGGTATTATATAGCTGGTCATATCTGCTAAACTTAGTTGCGTAATTTTTCAAAAGAATCAAGAAGAGATTTTGATCATATAAGATTGTATGATTTTCATCACTTCCCTTAAGTTGATGCATGGAGGTTGTAATGTCCAACTTGCTAATGATGAAATGAAATGCATCTTTGCCTAAGGGTTTGGTAAAAATTAGCTAACTGATCAATGAAGAAAATATATTTGGTATGGAGTAAGTCGGACTGAATTTTTTTATAAATGAAATGGCAGTCAAATTCAATGTGTTTAGTACGTTCATAGAATATGGGATTGGCAATAATATGAAAAATAACTTTATTGTCACGGTATATCATCATAGGTGTAGAATGAATGATACCTAGGTCATGGAGTAAGTACTTTAACCATTTCATCTCACAAAGATATTGAAGCCATCATGTAATATTTAGTTTCGATAGAGCAATGCAAGATAGTGACTTATTTCTTTATCTTCCAAGAAATAGAAAAAGAGACAAGAAAAATGCATGAACTAGTAGAGTGCCGAGTCATGGGATAGCTGGCACAATTTGAGTCATAATAAGCAATAAGATAAAGAGAACTAGAAGATGAAAGAAGGATGTCTTGTCTAGGGGTGCCTTTAAGATAGCAAAGCGTAGATTGTGGCATGAAGGTGAGACTTGTGCAATTGATGCATATTGACTAAGAATATGGACTGAATAGACAATATCAAGTTGAGTGACTATGAGGTAGATGAGTTGGCCAATAAAACAGTGATAGGAAGAAGCATCATCAAGTAATTGACTATTAAAGTCGATAAACTTCAAATGTTGTTCCATATAGGTCTCAACAGTTCTAGCTTCTAAGAGATCCATTTTTCTAAAATTTTTAAAATATATTTTTATTGTAAAAGAAAGATACCTTTGGAAGATTGAGTAACCTCAATTTCCAAAAATATTTCAAGAGTCACAAATCTTTTAATATGAAATTTGGAGTTAAGATAGAACTTAAGTATGCATCAATACCTATAGTATCATTACCTATTAAGATGATATTATCAACATAAACTAGGATGAAGAGTTGAGATATACCTTGAATGTGAAAGAAAGAAAATAATCAGCATGGGATTGAGAGAAGTCAACATCAAATTAGACTTAAGAGAACTTCTGAAACCAATTTATGATAGTTTGTTTAAGACCATAAGTTGTTTAATTTGCAAACTTGGTTCTCCCTTTGATGACAATAAATTGGTTGACGCTACAAGAAAAAGGCTAATTAGCTACGTTTTAAAAGCGTAGCTAAATCCTAAAAAAATATCGCTAAATACATCTCCCAACGTAAAATGCATTGGAAAAAATCCATCGGCAAAAGTGTCATCGTTGATTTTATTTACTGACGTTAATAAGTATCCATAAAAAAAAATTGATTTTATCGACATAAATATTAACATCGGAAACTATTTTTAGCCACACAAATTTTACGTCGGCAAAAATTTATCTAACGACACAATAATCGTTAGCAATATAACTTTTACCCATGCAACAAAAACGTCGCTAAAAAGATATTTACCTATGCAAAATTTACATTGGAAAAATAATATTTACCTATGCTATGTAAACGTCGAAAAAAAGTTTTTGGGATGCAAAGCTAATGTCGGCAAAATAATATTTACCTATGCTTATTTTACGTCGGCAAATATTTTACGATGGAAAAAAATATCGGCAAATAGCTAAGCATGGCCAAAGGTGGCATGCTGGCACACTCTTTGGTGATGGTTATTTTTGATTTACCTATGTTTATATTACATTAGAAAATAATTTACGACGTTAACTTACGTCGCTAATTATAAAGCGTTGCTAGTAGTGGTATGGTGGCATGCTATTTGGCGATAGTTATTAGAATTTATCGACATTAATTTTGCATCGCTAAAACTCGTAGATAAATGAACATAATATAATATTCACATAATAAATAAACACATGCCAAAATTAAATTCATTCACTTTAAAACATCCATATAACATCCATATAATAAAACTATGTATATTTATAAAATATCATACATATAACTAATATAAAAAATATATATAATCATAAAGCAAGTCCTTTTAAAAAATATATATATCGAAATAAAATAAAACTCCATATATTCAGCGCCATATCATAGATCTGCATTAAATTAAAAAATTAAGTTAGCAAACTAATTATCTAATATAAATATTAAAAATATATTAATTAAAAATAATATAAGATAATATCGATCATAGAGGACATCCATCATCATCATCAGCAGAGTCCTAATTATAAGCATCAATAGGAACATCAGAATTCAATGAGGGAGGCATACGGCAATATAACTCGTTGAGCTTCGCCCCAAATGCTACTAGCTCGGATGAAAATTCGGCATTAGCCTGCTGTAGGTCTGCTATCTCCTCCTGATGTCTCTTCTTGGTCTCAGCATATCTCCTCTTTGCCTCATGCAAACAAGCATCACAAGAAACATATGCTACTTGAGAGGAGCTAGGAGCCACAACTCCATATGCCAACCCCGTAACATAGCTAGGTCTCCTATCGAGCATCTCATCATAGCTATCGTCATCTATGGGTGGGATAAAGCTCTTAGCTGGGGACTGAGATTGTATCTCCATCATGCGGTCCTAATTAAAGAAAAAAATAAATATAATAAAAAATCTAAACTTTGTAATAAAGTTGAAATAGAACTTTACCAATTAATACTCACATATTTCTTCCTAGTTCCAGGAAGTCACTCGCCCGTCATCCGACGATGGATTCTCTGGTAGACATCAATCCGCCCGAGCAACTATCCTATCTTGATGTCCCTCTAAAATTCATAAATGTAAGTATACTAACATAGACATATTCTAACAAATCATTAAAAATGTATGTATGTGTACTTACCAGCTCATACTGATACTGTGCAAATGACTTTGATCCATCGCAATGCATCACCATGAGCCTCGACTTGCTCTACGAGGCCTTGTTGCAATAGATTTAATAAATAAATGCAACCAAGATATTAGTGAACAAATTACAATACCATATTAATTCAATAATTAATATTTTTATTATAAATAATAGTTATACCTGATATGTAGGATCCTCATATTTGATATAGAGAAGATTCCAGTCAGGGCGTGATACACTTCTGTGCGGTATCTCACATGCCGCCGCCGCCCCACGTGCATGAACGACCTCCTTCCAATGGCTATGGAGCTCATATCTGAATCCTCTAAGTAATCTCCCTATATATCGAAGGATAGCCTCTCGTACGCGCAAGATATCAATCTTCTGAATAATTATTTAGATTATTTAAGGATATCAAAAAATTTAGACTGTGCATGTATGAACCATCCATGTTAAGCAAATCTTACAAAATCACAAGCATAATTACTTAAGGACATTAAAAATGAGTATCAAGAGACATAGTTTTGGATCGCTCATATATGTGCATTTTAAATTTTACGATCACCACTATACAATCGATCATAGTTATAGCAAAGATCATTTATCTAAAAAATCGTCTTATAATCAAATGTCGTTTGGCCTTTTGATCATACTTTTTTTTTTAACGATCAAAATTATCCACGCTAAATTGATCATGATAATGATGTCCGATTGAGATGAAATTTTGATAGTATGCTATAAATATCACCAAAATTCTCATTGTAAGTTTTTGGAACCATCGATTGTCTCTATCTATTAGATCATTATGCAGTCATTTGTGACCATCGAAATCGAATTTTATTGATCGACATAGCTAGGGCTACTGGATCGAGGTAAACTTTTGTGATGATACTCTAATGATAATTATTTAGATAATAAATGGTGAAGATAAGCTTCTAAATTCTAAAATTATACTTAAAAATTAATTAGATAACGATAAATTATTTATGAAAATAAAAAAGTTAATAAAAATAAAAAATATTTGCTCCATAGGTAATAAACTAATTATCTACGAAAAAAGTTAACGTAAGTAATTTGGTCATTTCCTATGTTTATTTAACATCGGTAAATCATTTATGAAAATAAAAAGATTTATAAAAAAGAAAAATATTTATCGATGCAACATTAGCGTCGACAATAAGTCTAATTACTTACGTTAACTTTTTGCATAGGTAATTTTGGTTATTGCCTATGCTTATATAATATCGGTATATTATTTACAAAAATTAATAAATTAATAAGAAAGAAAAATATTTACTGACGTCATAATAGCATAGACAATAAGTGTAATTACCTATGCAAAAAGTTAACGTAGGCAATTTCAATTATTTCCTACGATAATCTAGCATCGATAAATTATTTATAAAAATAAAAAAAAATTATAAAAAAGAAAAATATTTTTCGATATTGACTAATCATAGGCAATAAGCTTAATTACCGATGATTCAGTGAAACGTAGGTAATTATGCTTATTACTTATGCTAGTTTATCATCGATAAATATTTATTAAAAAATAAAAAAATAAATACACCCATTATCGATGATTTACTCTAAATACCAACATAAATCTTATATCGATTATTTTATTTTTCGATGTTTATTTTTAGCATAGCTAATTATTCAAAATTTGCTAATGTTTAAGTTTTTACGTTGCTAATTATTCTATTTACCAATGCAAAATATTACATAGGTAAATTTTGCGTCAGCAAAATCTCTAATTTCTTGTAGTGTGAATTTTTATACTAATTTTTTTTGAAAATTCTCCATAGTAAAATACCTTACTAACGTCAAATTGATATAGATCCCAACCATGAATTGCCGGAATTTAGTAAGCACCACACGTGACAAGTTTGGCAACTAGAGTAAAGATCTTATAATAGTCAATACCTTAACTACAAATCTGATCTTATATCGCTTTATAGTACCATGAGATTTATATTTGACTTTATATATCTATTTGCAATCAATAAATTGTCTTCCTAGAAGCAGAGTGGTAATGGTCTAGGTATAATGTGCTTTGAGATTTAATAGCCTGCAAAAAGGTTCTAGCTTAGGAATAAAAGTAAGCGCCACAAGAAAAATATAATGAGAGGAGAAAAATTTATCGTATATTAATAGTTGAAGTACTTAAAAAATTCATAATGAGTAGCTTAGCATACTACTTAGGTATAAAAGCTAGAGCAATGATGGTGAGAGCAGCATGATAGCCATTATGATTAACTTATGCTGGAGTAAAAAAAACCAAGGGCATTTGCAGCATAGGAGCAAGAGCGAGATTGATTTTCCATAGAAAATGTTGAGGCAGCATTTTTTTTTTTTTTTTTTGTGTTTCGATTTGTAATAATTTTTTAATTGTATAGTTTTCTCACATATGGTAATGGTATGTCAGAGGCTTGGAAGGATTATAAGCAGTTTTTCTGGGATTCTTAAAAGTAGCCAGGACGGTGGTTTCCGCATGAGTTGAAGTTGGATGAAGAGAGCGATATCGTTCTT
Organism: Cocos nucifera; assembly: GCA_006176705.1. NCBI lineage: Eukaryota > Viridiplantae > Streptophyta > Magnoliopsida > Arecales > Arecaceae > Cocos > Cocos nucifera. The sequence continues at coordinate 324,802 of QRFJ01001763.1, forward strand.
CCTGCAAAAAAAAAAAAAAAAAAAAAAAAAACTATATGGGGAGCGGAACTATAAACAAAATTTGTCTGTGAAGATATGAATATAATTCATTGAGCTCTATTAGGAATTGTATGAATCATTGAAGAAGCTCAAATTGGGACACAAATTGAGATGTACCACATGTGCAAGAATTAATCTTTGACAAGTTAACAAGCTTGTTCCAAAGAGATCTGATCTTTTCATAATAAACAGCAATAGAGAAGTTGCCTTATTCAATTGTTGCAATAGCACGCATCAATTCAAAAATTCTTGGTCCATTGCTTTATGAAAACCGCTCTTCTAAATCTCTCCAAATTACGTAGGCCACTAAATAATGAAGAATTAATGCTATCTAATATTTTTATAGAGAGCTCATTCAGGATGCATGAATCAATCATTTCATTTACACAATCCCATACGGAATAAATAGGAGCAGGTGGGTGGCCGTGAAAGAGACCCATCTATAAATCCTAATTTATTTTTGGACCATTTTCATAGCATGAGACCAACGGTGATGGTTAACACCAATCAAGGGTTTGAAAACAAGGATAGCACCTGAGTTGTGAGAGGGGTAGGTAATGTAGGGTGATAGCAAACTTGGATCAACAAGCATGGCTATCTAAAGCAATTGGTGGAATAGTTAGAACTTTCCACCATGATGGTGAAAGACAGATCAACCAAGTGTATTATTGCAAGAAAAAAAATGAGAAATTTGATGAACCTTGGAAGCGACGAAGAAAGAAAGAATTATAAATGTAGGGAGAATATGAGAGAGAGAAGAAAAAGAGCAATTTTCTGCTTTGATATCATGTTAAAGTGAAAATTTGTGGCAAAAAGGCTTGATCTATTTATGTACACTTCATACCAGAGTTGAAGGGATTGTACAAGATTTGATATGATATATACAAAGAAAATCTGCATAAAATGTTCGTCATTGGCATGAAGCATGTGATGAAATTCCATTAAAGAATAAAAATATCTTATTGTATATCTAGCCATATCATATCTAGTCATATCCATCAGATATGGTTATATAATTTGTCGAGAGAATCAAGGAGTGATTTTTCATCACATGGCATTACATAGCCGGTCATATATGCTGAATTTGCTTGAATGATTTTTCGAAAAAATCAAGAAGAGATTTTGATTACATGAGATGAAATATCATATCCATCAGATATTTCATCACATGGCATTATATAGTCGGTCATATATGCTGAATTTGCTTGAATGATTTTTCAAAAAAATCAATGAGAGATTTTGATTACATGAGATTTTATGGTTTTTTATCATGGTTAGCAATTTTGGTACTTTTGACGTTACACTTTGCAAGAGATGTATCTTTTAAAAAGAAACGTGATTTTCATCAAATCTTTTGTTTTAACTTCGCATGATTATTAATCATCCTTTTTTGGAAGAGTGTAGTTTACTTATCGATCTAATTAGGGAGAAGAAATATTTTCTTCAATATGCTCAACTTGAATCTCATAAAAAAAAAAAAAAAAATAGAAGAAGATGGAGAATTTTTGAAAATAGGGCTCAAGTTTATTTTGTTTCTCTTTATTTTTATTGATTAAAAATAAAATATATATCCTCTATTTATAATAATGAGGTTGATCCATCCTTATATAATTTGGATTAGATTGAACTTACTAGTTCTAATAGGACCTTTTTTTTATCTAAAATAGATGTATCTAGTAAAAATAAAATAGAAAAAACTAAAATGCTTCAAGAAGTATATCTCGACTTCTATATCAACTCCTTCTATCATTCAATTGGATTCTTCTAATACTAGAAGCTATGCCCAGTCAAAATCTTATCCAAAAAAAAAAAAAAAATGATTTAACTAGTCTATCCCAAATCCTAGACAAAGAAATTTTATTTTGATCACTAGGGGAGCCACCTTCTTAACGAAAGCATCACATTGTAGATCTCAAAAAATTATCCAATTTAACAAAAAAATCATTAAAATCAGATATCGTATGATCTAGTTATTGCATTCAGAATTTTGACTTGCGAATTGATTTTCTGATATAGCGGATCTTGTTCTTAGATGTTATGCAACCTAATCTATAGTGGCCAAACTAGTCTATATTGAGTTCGATGATCCTTTTGCATCAATTATTCACCGACAACTCAATAATTTAAGAATTGAAAGACTTCCGCAAGCTTCTCGAGATTCCAAATTATGCATTATATTCTATTAAAGTTAATATAGCTCGCACTTGATTTTACCAAATTTTAAAAAATCTGGATCTTCACAGGATCTTGCTCCTAGATGCTATGCAGCCTAATTCATAGCGGCCAAACTTCTGCATAAATCATTCACCAACAACTCAATAATTTAAGAATTAAAAACTTCCACAAGCTTGTTTAGATTCTAAATTATGCATTTTATTCTATTAAAGTTAATATAGCTCGCACTTGATTTTACCAAATTTTCTGCTGCTCGACTCCTAGCACATTTCTTATCGTTTTAGATGACCACCTCATGCAACGAAATAAGTAGTGCTTCCCAGTAAAATTGTTGAAGCTATATAATTCAGAGCAATGGTAGAAAGCAGGTTTATAATCTTTTAAGAGGCATTCATCCAAAACCGAGGCAATGATTAAATTTGCAATTAATTTCGAATTATTTATAGAGGTATCTATCCTTTACACCTATAAATAAGGAAATTGGATCTAATATTTAGTTTATTGGGGAACAAATTTAATATTCCCCTGACACCCATCCAAGAAGCTAACACTCGAAAATCCCATGTAATCTCCTGGCCTTATAATCAACGATAATGATGGCCATCTCCTACTGCTTCGGGTTTTTTTCTCCATGGCATAAAGAAATTGACAAATACACTTGTATATTATAGTGCACCCAAACACGATTGTAACACTATATAAAGCAAATTTTATAAGTATTGAGGATAAATCCTGCTCCCACCGAAGTCTAGCTCGATGCTCGGCCTAACGCAACCTATAGCCGCAGAAGAGCTTCAGCAGCCCGGCCCTAGCCGAACTCAGCCACCGAGCTTCTTTTTACCCTTCAGTTGCCAAGCTTCTTCGGACTCCCAGCGTCAGGACCGAACCGTTTCAGCCGGCCGAACTGCTTAGCGGCCGAGCTCCCCGAACTCCTAGCGTCCGAGCTTCTACGGACGCATTCCGATGGCCGAACTGCTTAGCGGCCGAGCTCCTCGAACTCCTAGCGTCCGAGCTTCTACGGATCCGTTCAGACGGCCGAACTTCTCAGCGGCCGAGCTCCTCGAACTCCTCAGCTGACGAGCCTCAGCCGAAGTCCAACATCCAGCCGAACTCTTCAACGACCGAGCTTCGGATTCCCAGCTGCCGGACTCCTCAACGGACGAGCCTTAGCTGCATACCTCCACCTATGGGAGCCGAACTCCCTCCAAGCTAAGAGCCCAAGCTCCTCCGAAATGGGCACACAACGAAGGCCAACCCTTCATCCGCCGCAAGCTCTGTAGCATCACCATCGGTCCACCGAGTGATAGCGACCCGCTATGAGGCAGCGATGGCTGTCACCATCCCGTGAGACTAGCTCCGCCGAACCTCGAGCGGCCCGCCAGCACGCGGCTGCAGCTGTCACCATCAATCCGCCGCACACGGCACCTTCCCATGAGACTGGCTCCGTCGAACCTCGAGCGGCCCGCCAGCACGCGGCTGTAGCTGTCACCATCAAGCTCCGCTATAAAAAGGACCCCTCCAGATACACTAACTCTAATCTCTCTAAGCTCTCCTTTTCCTCTCTAAGCTCCGAAACTCATTCCGAGCACTCCATTCCTGTTGGCCAGAGCTAACTTGAGCGTCGGAGGGTCCTACCGGAGCCACCCCCCACCGGCTCCGGATGAAACTTTATTTTGCAGGTCCCCGGCAGCGACCTCAGCGGCCTCGACTCCAGCAACCTTTGGCGACGACCAATTTCTGCACCAACAGATTGGCGCTAGAAGAAGGGCCCTCGAACCTCCGAGGTTCCCTTGTTCTTAAAGGAGTGCTCGGCGACTCTTCTTTTTCCTCTCCGGAGATCTCCCCCTTTCTCTTCCGAAGAGAAAATGCCCTCAGGAGAGCTTCGACACAGCGATCGACATCCTGCGCGCCAGGTACGTCTGCTCCCGTTGCAGCCCCGGTAGCCCAGGCTCCACTCGAAGCCACCGTAGATGTAGAGCAGTTCAACCTGCTGGATGGGTTCATGGCCCGTCGAGGTGATACAGGCCGTGCGACAACCTTCGGCGGAGATTTTGCCAGAAAAATGCGAGGAACCGACCTTAAGGAAGAGCATTTGGGCATGCCAATAGTCCTTAGGAGAGAAACGGAGAGCAGAAGTTCTTCCGCAGAAGCAGAACGAAGTTCGACGCGAGGAAGGTTCCGCGGAAAAGAGGAATGGAGTTTGCCGCGAGCAGGAAAGCAGAATGAAGTTCGGCGGCAGCAAGGCCGAACTTCGCCCGAAGTCTTATCATCGAAATGAAGTTCGGCGCAAGTGAGGCCGAACTTCCGCTCGGGTATGACACCAAGGGAGCCACCTACGAAGAAGTCACAGGATGTGGAATGAAGCTCGGGCAAGCGAAGCCGAGCTCCCCCTCGAGCTCGTCGTCAAGGAAGTCCGGACAAAAGCAGCAGAGAAAGTTCTCCCACGGAGGGTTTCGCGGAAAAATGGAATGAAGTTCGACGCAAGTGAGGCCGAACTTCACCTCGAAGCCCATCATCGAGGAAGGGGCATTAGTCCTCCCGCGGAGGCTTTCGCGGAAAGGCGGAATGAAGTTCGACGCAAGTGAGGTCGGAGTGAAGCTCGGGCAAGCAAAGCCGAGCTCCCCACGAGCTCATCGTCGTCAAGGAAGTCCGGACAAAAGCAGCACAGGAAGTTCTCCCGCGGAGGATTTTGCGGGAAAATGGAATGAAGTTTGGCGCAAGTGAGGCCGAACTTCACCTCGAAGGCCGTCATCGAGGAAGGGGCATTAGTCCTCCCGCGGAGGCTTTCGCGGAAACTCCAGCCCGATTATGTCACCAAGGAAGCTCCCAATAAAGATTTCACACAAAGTGAGACGAAGTTCAGCCGAGCTTACAACTGCCCCAGGGCAAGCGAGGACTCCCTCTCGAGTATAACTCCAAGGAAGCTCCGATAATTGGGCATAAAGTTCTCCCGTAGGTTTTATAACCCCTAACTCCTTGAGCTCACCACCAAGGAGGCCCCGACAAAAGGACGCAAAGAAGCCCTCCCAAAAGGTTCCACAACTACGCCCCGCTCTTCTAACTCGAATTCTCAGCGAAGTTAAGAGCCAACTGCCAAGACCAGAAGGTTTACGGTCTCTCCTAAACAAGCACGGTCGTACTACATCTACCATCACGACCACGGCCATGACGTTAAGAAATGCAGGAAGGAGCGGCTGGAGAAAGTCGGCTAAGGGCGCTGCCGTGACCAGAAACTCCTGGGTCGATCGCCTCACAGCGTCATCAACGTTACCCCAGGGAGGAGCTTGGTACATCGGCGGTTCGTCGGCTCCCAGCGACAAAGCCAAGAGCTTGCTCCAAATCGAGAAGGCCAGCATGGGATAGAGGAGGTCGTCTGGACGGGACTTACTGCCCGAGGGAGGGAGCTCCGAGGAACAACACCCCGACGACCCCTCAGACGGGGATGTGCTGCCCGTAACTTTCTTTCAGTAAAATTCTTCCCTTCCAATAATGTTATTCCCTGGCGCAGAAACTACGGTAACAGGGGATGGAGCAGTCAAATAGTTACCGTATTGGGAACTGGTGGGGGACCTCGTGCTAACGGGGGTAGGTCAGAAGTCTTAGAAGTTCAGCTACAGGAGATAAGATCTCCTCCGAGGAAAGCTCAGCCGCAGGAGATAAGATCTCCCCCGAGCACGCACTTCGACCTCGGCTGCAGGAGATAAGATCTCCCCTGAGAAAAGCTCGGCTGCAGGAGATAAGATCTCCACCGAGGGTGCACTTCGACCTCGGCTGTAGGAGATAAGATCTCTTCCGAGCGCGCACTTTGACCTCGACTGTAGGAGATAAGATCTCCCCTGTGGAAAGCTCGGCTGCAGGAGATAAGATCTCCCCCGAGCGTGCACTTCGACCTCGGCTACAGGAGATAAGAATCTCCCTCGAGGAAGGCTCGACCGCAGGAGATAAGATCTCCCCCGAGCGTGCACTTCGACCTCGCTGCAGGAGATAAGATCTCCCCCAAGAAAAGCTCGGCTGCAAGAGATAAGATCTCCCCTGAGCGTGCACTTCAACCTCGGCTGCAAAGATAAGATCTCCCCTAGGAAAGCTCGGCTGCAGGAGATAAGATCTCCCCCGAGGAAGGCTCGATCGCAGGAGATAAGATCTTCCTCCGAGCATGCACTTCGACCTCGACTGCAGGAGATAAGATCTCCCCCGAGGAAGGCTCGACCGCAGGAGATAAGATCTCCCCCGAGCGTGCACTTTCGATCTCGGCTACAGGAGATAAGATCTCCCTCGAGGAAAGCTCGACCGCAGAAGATAAGATCTCCCCCGAGCGCGCACTTCGACCTCGGCTGCAGGAGATAAGATCTCCCCCGAGGAAAGCTCGCTGCAGGAGATAAGATCTCCCCCGAGCGTGCTGCAGGAGATAAGATCTCCCCCGAGGAAGGCTTATCTCTCCTGAGGAAAGCTCAGCTGCAGGAGATAAGATCTCCTCCGAGGAAAACTCGGCCGTAGGAGATAAGATCTCCCCCGAGCGGGCACTTCGACCTCGGCTGTAGGAGATAAGATCTCCCCCGAGGAAGGCTCGGCCGCAGGAGATAAGATCTCCCCCAAGGAAGGCTCGGCCGTAGGAGATAAGATCTCCCCCGAGCGCGTACTTCGACCTTGGTTACAGAGATAAGATCTCCCCCGAGGAAAGGCTCGCCGTAGGAGATAAGATCTCCCCCGAGTGCGCACTTTCGACCTCGGCTGGAAGAGATAAGATCTCCTCCGAGGAAGGCTCGGCCGCAGGAGATAAGATCTCCCCGAGCGCGCACTTCGACCTCGGCTGCAGGAGATAAGATCTCCTCCGAGGAAGGCTCGGCCGCAGGAGAATAAGATCTCCCCGAGCGCGCACTTCGACCTTGGCTGCAGGAGATAAGATCTCCCCCGAGAAGGCTCGACTGCAGGAGATAAGATCTCCCCCGAGCGTGCACTTCGACCTCGGCTGCAGGAGAGATCTCCCCGAGCAAAGCTCGGCTGCAGGAGATAAGATCTCTCCCGAGCATGCACTTCGACCTGAGAGAAGACTTGCAAGGAGATAAGATTCTTGCAGGAGATAAGACCTCGACCTCGGGCTAAGATCTAGGAGATAAGATCTCCCCCGAGCGCGCACTTCGACCTCTGCAGGAGATAAGATCTCCCCCGAGGAAAGCTCGAGCAGGAGATAAGATCTCCCCCGAGGGAAGCTCGGCTGCAGGAGATAAAGATCTCCCCCGAGCGCGCAGTCCGACCTCGACCGCAGGAGATGAGATCTCCCCCGAGGGAAGCTCGGCTGCAGGAGATAAGATCTCCCCCGAGGCAACCTCAGCTAGAGATAAGATCTCTCCCGAGCGAACACGAACAACCTCGGCCACAGGAGATGAGATCTCCCCCGGGTGCCCGATACAACCTTGGCTAGGGAAAGCAACCGTATCAACCTCGGCTGTAGAGCTTCAACTATCACCTACCACCTTGGCCAGAGATAAGATCGGAGACAGCCTTGCCCTGAGATCAGATCTCTCCCAAGCGCCCACATCGACCTCAGCGGTAGGAGACAATATCGCCCCCGAGGAGCGCAATCTCCGGCTTTGATCGCAACGGACGAAGCCCCTCAAGCTCGGCTGGAGATGGGATCCTTCCCGGGTTTCAACTTCGATTACAACTTCAGCTGGAGGCGAGATCCCCTCGAGTTTCGGCCTAGACCAGCACGGAGCTCAGAGGAAGACTTCGGCAGTCGCCTTCCCTGCACTCCCTTCCTTCAATTTTCGAACTCGGGAGTGGGGGGGCTAGTGTTGGGGATAAATCCTGCTCCCGTCGAAGTCTAGCTCGATGCTCGGCCTAACGCAACATGTAGCCGCAGAAGAGCTTCAGCAGCCCGGCCCTAACCGAACTCAGCCGCCGAGCTTCTTTTTACCCCTCAGTTGCCGAGCTTCTTCGGACTCCCAGCGTCAGGACCGAACCGCTCCAGCCGGCCGAACTGCTTAGCGGCCGAGCTCCCCGAACTCCTAGCGTCTGAGCTTCTACGGACGCGTTCAGACGACCGAATTGCTTAGCGGCCGAGCTCCTCGAACTCCTAGCGTCCAAGCTTCTATGGATCCGTTCAGATGGCCGAACTGCTTAGCGGCCGAGCTCCTCGAACTCCTAGCGTTCGAGCTTCTACGGACCCATTCAGATGGCCGAACTTCTCAGCGGCCGAGCTCCTCGAACTCGTTGCAGCCGAGCTCCTCGAACTCCTCAGCTGACGAGCCTCAGCCGAAGTCCAACATCCGGCCGAACTCTTCAACGGCCGAGCTTCGGATTCCCAGCTGCCGGACTCCTCAGCGGATGAGCCTTAGCTGCATACCTCCGCCTATGGGAGCCGAACTCCCTCCAAGCTAAGAGCCCGAGCTCCTCCGAAATGGGCACACGACGAAGGCCAACCCTTCATCCGCCGCAAGCTCTGCAGCATCACCATCGGTCCACCGAGTGATAGCGATCCGCTATGAGGCGGCGATGGCTGTCACCATCCCGTGAGACTGACTCCGTCGAACCTCGAGCGGTCCGCCAGCACGCGGCTGCAGCTGTCATCATCAACCCACCGCACACGGCACCTTCCCGTGAGACTGGCTCCGCCGAACCTCGAGCGGTCCGCCAGCACGCGGCTGCAGCTATCACCATCAAGCTCCGCTATAAAAAGGACCCCTCCAGATATGCTAACTCTAATCTCTCTAATCTCTAAGCTCTCCTTTTCCTCTTTAAGCTCCGGAACTCATTCCAAGCACTCCATTCCTGTTGGCCAGAGCTGACTTGAGCATCGGAGGGTCCTACCGGAGCTACCCCACCGGCTCCAGACTGGACTTTGTTTTGCAGGTCCTCGGCGGCGACCTCAGCGGCCTCGACTCCAGTAACCTCCGACTACGATCAGTTTCTGCACCAACAATAAGCAATCAGATGGGATCTTCTTCCATAAAATTTACTTTTCATATTTTATGAGTTATCAATTTTCTCAAAACAAACTTAATTAAAGCCAACAAAACATGCGATTATGGAAAAACCCTTCCCATTTCTGGACGAATGGCAGGTACGTTCTCACTCTCTCTTCCCGGCAACAGTTGATGTAGAACGGATGTAGTGGAGGGACCAGGGGAGTCTATCATGTCTAAAGGTTTTGAGGTACTAGAGATCCCATTTTAGATAAACTTGGGTGCACCTTTTAGTTTTGTGCTAAAAGTTTGTGATCACCTAAGATCAACTTATTAAGTTGATTAGATCGCTAATATCTTCTTCTTCTTCTTTTTTTGTTTTTTTGCTGATGACAGTATCTCTTTTTTTTAATCAAAATTAGATTGCGATTACAAAATGGGGCACAACCAATTAGTCATCTTTTCAGGAAATTAAGGATTTTCAATATTCGTGAAAAAAAAAAAGGAGAGATATTTTTCTCCTTTCTCTCTCAAAATAGATGAACTTGCTTAGTATTATGCATAAAATAACACTGGAAGTTTCACCCACGAAGACTGGATTTAAGATGGCCAACTTGGACATGCATGCAATAGAATTTGGATATGTAAATGGTTCGGTATTTTGGATTAGGTTAGGACATAAGCCTGAATTGTCTGATCCAAACTTGGTCTTTTGGTTGGTTAAGATCGTGCCATTTTATAGAAGGTGATAAACGGGAGATTACATCATCCTCCGTTCCTCCGTTCGATGTTTCTTTTTGTGGTCGCTATCAAAGACTCTTTCATGAGCACAAGTGATATGGGTCTACCTGCGTTCACTTCATCTATTAAAGTACAAATTTCCGATGGACTAACATAGCGTCACCAAAATGGTGGGGCCTAGGGCACACCTAAAAAGTTGTCACTCTACAACATGCATAGAAATGTCGTAGGAGTTCTTTTACTTGTTTAGCCTGCCTACATGTAAAATATATTAATATATTTTATTTTCAAATAGTAGAGTTTTAAAAGCCTAAGATGAAGTATATATTTGTTCTTTAGTTTTTGCATCAATTAAAGTAAGATAAAAAATATTTTTATTTTTTGTTAGAAATAAATTGATTACTAGAATAATGAGTAATAGCTCTCTTAAATGATTGATATTATATGCTGCGCGATAAGCTATCAAAAGCTTCTAAAAATGCTTATTTACATTTTTTTTTTATTGAAATGAATTGATTGTCCCGAACGAGCTTATGGTCATGGGTTTAATTTTTTTCTCTCTCTTGCTGGCCATTTATTTGATTTTCCAATCTTATAGTATATTTATACATATAGTTACTGATGTTCGTACTCTTGATCTTTCATTTTGCAAGGAGATGTCCCTTTTGGAAAGGAAAATGATATCATCCAATCTTCCATTTAACTTCTTACGATTATTAATCATTTCTTGAAGAGTGTAGTTTGGTTATTCACCAACCACTCTATAATTTACGAGTAGAAAACCTTCCACGAACTCTTGAGTTTTCAACTTAATGCTTATTGGAAAGCAATAAGAAAGCGGATAAAATAAACCAATCATTTTGTACAAATGCATTATGTTCCAACAAAATTAATATAGTTTATATTAGAGTTTTGCACAATGAGCACATTAATTATCATTTTAGAGTAGTGCCTTTCATTTTCACATGTCATCAAGTTCACAGTAAAGTCACTGATTATGACAAGCAAAGCTATATAATTAAGAGTAATGGCAAAAGGCAGGTTTATAATGTTTCTAGAGGCATTCATCTAAAAGGAAGGCAGTAATTCAATTTGCAATCAATGAGGAATTGTTTATAAGGAAATATGAGCTAATCTTTAGTTTATTATTCAAAGAATTTAATACTTCCCCCGACGCCTATCCAACAAGCAAACACTTGAAGCTCCTGCATAACCTCTCTGCTTCATACTTCATACTGTTTCAGTTTTTTCTTATGGTGCTACGATATTATAATCCACTCATTTCTTACTCCCTCAAACACTATGTTATAAGATTGTAACACCGTAACTTTATATATGAAGCAAATTTTATAAGCAATCAGATGGGATATTCTTCTATAAAACTTATCTTTCATGTTTTATGAGTTACCAATTTTCCCGCAGAAAGCAAAACCAAAGCCAACACAACATGCAATTTTAGTAACCCCTTTTCATTTCTAGTTTAATAAAACCCTTCATGACAACAGTGTGATAGAAAGGTTCATTGTGCACCTTCCTTTTGTGTGAATGAAAGTTTGGTGAGAGTCGGACCACCGTCATTGGATCCACCAACTTCCCTTTCAAAAACAAAAGCTAGAGTCCCACAAACACAACTTATTATATTAATCAAATCCCAACTTAGAATAGAATCTTATGTCAAAATCGAACTCATAGACTAATACTCCAGTTGCTAATCGCGAATCTAACCAAAGGCGGCTCTGCTCCTCTCTTACCTTCCATTTGTTTTACCTACAAAATGACGCCTCATTTTTTGTGGAAAGAAATGAGGCGGTAATCGTATGATCGGTGCGCGGATCCCCCAGCAGGAATAAAAGGACAGTCGGAGCCGATCGAGCCGCTTACTTCTCGTACCGTACGTTGGAAGGTATCTCTCGCTCAAAATTTCGCCCACCCTTCGAGGGGAAACAAAGCGAAGGATTTTTAGAGCGGAAGCACGAAAGTGAGGGGAGTCATCCGAGTCCGAGACAGTCTCAGCGGTGCCGAGGAGTCTTCCTCCTTTGCTGCTCCGATCTAGGGTTTCCGCCGGCGAGGAGATGGCGAGCCCGCGGCCGAGATCCTCGCCACTGGCCCCCGGCGCCGCCCGATCGCTGGCTCCGACGATCGTCGGAGCTTCCCCGCCGGCGTGCGGCGCGGGCTCGCTAAGGGATGAGGCGATCTGGAAGCGACTTCGGGAGGCAGGGTTCGATGAGGAGTCAGTGAAGAGGAAGGACAAGGCCGCCCTCATTGCCTACATTTCCAAGCTCGAATCCGAGGTATTTTTCGCTTCTGTTGACACTTTTTAGGGGAGCAGTGGAAACTCTTTTTTTTTTTTTTTTTTTTTTTTTTTTTTTTTTTAATAAAAATAATATATAACTATGTTTCTTGATTTTAAGGCTTCCTTTTCGATTTAGCTTTTTTTTTTTTTTTTTTTTTTTTTTTTTTCCGGATATGTGCTCGTAGGTGAATTTCGAGTTTTAAACTAGAATCTTGCAAAGAGCTTAAAAATTTCGTATAGCTTTGAGGAAATTTCGGCAGAATGGTTTGTTCGCAACACCGAGTCTAACAAGATGCTTTAACAGGGATCAAGATTCTTTGTTTATAAAACAAAGATGTGAAGTTGTGCTATTTTATCATAAATTTTCTTCACAGGTTTTACTTTTTCAGTTTCGTTCGTCCAGTTTTATTATTTCTTTTGCCCCCGATTAATCAAGTGTATCCCTGCTAAGTGAATCCCTCGCTGGGATTGCCGGAGATAAGTTGGGGGCAGGAAAACATTTGTTCATAAAATCAGATTTTGGTTGCAATAGTAGAGTCAGTAGACCTTCTTAGAATGGTGACGAGGGCAGAAATAATATGGGTCCAGCGATCTATATTTAACCATTTTGGAGTGCTTTTGCCGGCATTGGTGGCTTTCATGAATGGCAATGGGAGTAAAAGGCAAAAGAAGCTGTTGATCATGAATTGTAGGGCTGCTGAACAAGAAAGTTGAATAGGAGAAAAGTAACATTTTATGAAATGTAAATAAGGATATTTTTTTTTCAAAAACAAATTGAAAGAGATGTGTGTACTTTTAATGAGATGGAAAGGAGTGAGACTAGGACCATGGGTAAGAAATTGAGATAGAAAGGCTGTAGCATTGGATGACATGTAGAGGAAAGTAGATGAAGTGCTAGTCCTCCACAACCTATCAGATTTGGCATGGCAATTGAAGAGTTTCACATCTGAAGAATATTTAGTGCTTGATCATGAGCACAACCCAAAACTATACGTTTTGTCTGTTGCATGTTCATGTACGTTGGGGACCACTTACAATAGGAACATGTAGAATTGGGTACTTTGAGATGCAATATTGTTATTGTTTGCATTTAAAAAACATCTTGTCAACAATTATTTGAGATAGGAAAAAATAGTAGTCATGGATCGGTAAGTTAGTAGGGATGTTGCTGGTTGTGAAGTAGAGAGGAGGGGCCATATGCTAAGGGAAACCATGTCTTGGCTTGTTAAATGAGTGGGAATAAGTTGAGAGTTGAGACCAGGATGAATTTCTTTTGGTTTGTTTGTTCTTTTTTCTTTTTCTTTTTCTTTTTTTTTTTGGTTGGGTTGGGTTTTTTTGTGAGTTTTTGTGTGTGTGTGTGTGTGTGGTGGGTGGGTGTTTTTTTCTTTTTTCTATTTTTTTAGTGGTTGGGTTGGGTTTTTTTTGTGAGTGTTTGTGTGTGTGGTTGTTGGTTGGGTGGGGGGGGGGGGGAAGCCTCCCCAGCCAACCATTTGTCTCTGCCCTTGATGTTGCCGCTTATCTTCATCATTCATAACTAGATGATGTTACTCCATTGTTTATCACTTTTCCTCTTTTATTACACTAATGGGATTTTATATGTTCACAATTTTATCCCCATATTTCTATTAATCATGCCACATGCCCAACACGGTTGATTAATATCCGCTCTTGGGGAGAAAACTTTTAACTGATCCTTGCAGTACAATGTTTTTTGTCGGAGCAGAAAACCAATTTAAAAGCGAGCACTTAATTGTTGTGCTTGTGGAAGTGATTTGGAGTAATACTTCAGATACTAGTGTGGAAAAAATACTTAGGCCTCACTTGGCATTGCATGTGGTGGGTCAAAAAGTGCTACTTAGAGGGCCAGAAGCTCTTTTGAGTGATTTTGAAGTGTTTGGTAAACATTTTGAAGTAGCTTTCTGGCTCATCGAAAAGTTGAAAAGTGTCTTCTAGGGAAGCTCCAAGTTATATTTTTTTGGGTAAAAGCTCTAATTGAGATGTATTAGGAAGCTTTTTCCTAAGAGACCCACGTTCAAGTCCTTTGGAGGGTTTTTTTTTTTTTTTTTTTTTTTTTTTTTTTTAAGAGTTTGATGACAAGTTATGAATTAACATCACCCTATAATTGCAATATTTGATAATATAATATGATATGATATGATATGATATAATGAAATGTAATTATCATCATCATTATTCTATTATCGTAACCTTATTATAATATGTTATATAGTTGTACTATAATAATATTATCCTATAATAATAATAATAATAATATCGGTTTATTATATTATAATAATATCATTATTAAGGTTTTAAATCGTGTGGGATGGGATTATCCTAGTTTTTCTATAGAATGGGATGCACTGCTGTGCCGCTCGATCTCGACACTTGAGACAAAGAATTTCCCAAGACATCTGACACAATGGCGGTCCTGTCCTAGCACATGGGATGGTATCTTGTCCGGATGTCCCTTGGACGTCCTGCCAAGGCCTAAATCCTTGATAGTTATTGTAATAAAATAGCATGGTAAAAATATTTTTATATTTTATAATAATTTAAAAAAATATTTATTATATTATCTAGATTAAATACCAAAATAAATAATTTATAGATTAAGAATACTTTACAATGACAGTTTTAACTGTATAGACAATTAGACAACTAAAAGCATTAATGTAATGTCTTTTGTTGTTATTTCTTGATACTGAAGCACTTTCTCGGTTTGGTTATCAAAAAGATATTAAAGTAAAACAACACTTTAGTAATGTGGTTACCAAATAATAAACAACTTTTTATTAAATACTCTACCATCTGAAGCTCTACTACCTACTTAATGCCAAACTGGGCCTTAATATACCTTACATTCTGATAAAATGTACTTTCACTCATTAGTTACCATAACAGATGAAACATGAACCTGTTTGAGTAGCATATTTATGTGCTGATTTGACTGAGGACATAAACCAACTCTTATTAGCATTCATCATCATCACCAGGAAATTTTGATTCATCCAATCTCCTGAGGTTTGCTACCTTTTTCCTATTCAATCAGATCAAGGCACATATTCTTTGTCCAAATGAGCTTCTTTTCGCCTTCTAGTGCTGTAATGAAACTATAATACGTGCTGGCCTATTTGACCTTCCTACCTACTGCCATGAAACTACTTTGGATTAGGAATACAGATAAGCTTATCAGTAAGCTGCTCGGGCTTGACTTGTCATATAAAAAGGGCAATCAAACTAAATCTATTCCATTGTAACCAATATTCAAAATTAACTTTATTCATTGGCTAAGTAGGCAAATCATGAAATATAAGGGTGTTGGCTTCTTTTGTATAGGTGGTTGTTTGGTTGTGCAGGGTGGTTGTGGTCCTATATAGGAAAATTGCATAGTTGGGTTTATAAAGCAACATGCAGCAGTTGGGTAACTTCTTGATTATGGCTATGTTTTGCCAATTGGTTATATCATTTTAGTATAATGTTGAGAACAATTAAGAGTTAAAGTCCATGTGAGTTTGTCCTTGAACTGCTGCTGGATCTCTGTATTATCCCATATGACTCTCATCATAAAAAGGTTTCTATCTTTGTCAGTTTCCTTCAAGAATATAAGTGCCACGGTGTCAGCTTTCATGTTCTTTTATTGCCATTGTTATAGTAATTATTGTTATTGTTCTAGGTATTGTTGTTGTTGTTCTTTTTTCCAAGTAGTAGTTCTTGTTGCTGTTCACATGAACTGTTGCTTTCATTCAGGTTTGAGACAGATTTTCTATTTGAGTGTTTTGGCCTTTCTTCTCTTTGTTGAATCATGATCCACTACCATGATGATGAAATTTGACTCTCTTGGGTTGTTTTCAGTTTCTACTCCAAAAATGAACGAACTCTTGATGATTTTGTAAACTATACATGTGGTCTTTCTGTTACATGTTATATTCTATGTAGTTTAACCTCCTAACATTGTATTTGATTTCTGGGAATGTGCAACTCTTTCTAGTAATTGAATTTGCAGTGTCAGATGTACTTTTGTACTACACATGAATCAAATACTAATCTTATGTTTGCTCTAAATCCTTTTTGCATTGATTAATTTAATGAAGATATATGACTATCAACACCACATGGGGCTTCTTATATTGGAGAGGAAGGAGTGGACATCCAGATATGAACAAGTTAAAGCATCCACTGAATCTACTGAGATTGTATACCAGCGTGAGAAAGCAGCACATTTATCTGCTATAGCAGAAGCAAGGAGACGTGAAGAGAGCCTAAAGAAAGCTTTAGGAATTGAGAAAGAGTGTGTTACAAATGTAAGAACATACCACCTGAACAATTTTGTTGGAATCAGATGCTATTTTTTATTTTTATTATTATACACAAACACATTCATGTGCTTAAAAAAATCCTGTGATATTTATATTTTCTGCATATCATCATCCAGGTAAAATTTTGTTCTGATGTCTATAGATGCATCTTTCTGTGTGCTGCCATCTTGTGCGATTTTGTGGCTGTAGTTCAGGAGAGGTGGTAGTCTTTTGTAGGTGCAACTTCTAATACAGCACTGAGACATGGGTAGACTAGACTGCTTTATCATAAATACTTTGCAGGAGTATTTGGTGTTCAGTTATCTGACACCCATACGTGCATCTGAGATTGTATGCAACATCATCGACTATACTAGAAGTTAAGAGGAAAAATTTACATAATTATTGAGCATGTGAATGATGTATTGCCGTGTATTTAACATGGTTATCTATGTATAGGTCTTAATATCTGAGTAGATGAAATATAGTAAACATGGTTATCTATCCTTGATATCTGTTAAATCCCTCAGAATAGCAGCAAATAATGTGCTGTTCCAACAGAGTGCTGAGAATTGTAAGTTCTAGAATGAATACACACCATTTTTTTTTTTTTTTTTGTATAGCATTATTTACTTCAACTATGACTCTATATAACATCTGATTCATCCATCTCCAGAAGTAGACAAAATTGTGATGGAAGATCATTAGAGGGCCAACAATGCCTCCTGGGGTTGGCCGCACAAAAAATTGGCCTACCAGTCAGCTGGTTAGTTAGTAGACTAATTTACATGAAAAACAACTTGAGATGCATCACTAAAATATCTAACAACAAAGGATGAGCAGTTGATGCTTAAACATGCATCATTTTCTATATTCTCATAGATACAATGCTGGACCTCTGGTACATTGAATGGAATCAACTGTTCAGTATATGCATTATGGCCTTCATTGATTAATGAGGATCATGAGAAGCAAATTGAATGTGATGTCAAAATTATTTTCAAAGCTTAGTGGCTTAAACATTGTATGAGCATAATGTTTTCTGAGATCTGAATGATTATATGTTAGGTCAATTTATTGAATATTCTAAAATGTAGTTTTGCTGTTGTTGGAGTACATCATAGAATGGTTGTTACTGTTGCATTTTTTGTCAAGGCAACCTATCAGTGCTTAGATGGGTTATTTTTATTGGATTCATGTAATGTCAGACTGACATGGCAAAGAAAAGAAGAAAAGGGTTCAATTTTTTTTTCATGCGTCTAGTTAGCTTTTGCTGCATTGATTATTAAGGAAGAAGTTTTTTTTTTTAAAAAAAGGGATTCTAGATTACATTCTAGAAGAGCAGAATGACAGAGGGATCAGTAATTAAAAGAATGAAGGAGATATAGGTGTTGAGTGTTGCGTGTGCATCTTAAATGCTGAAAAATCAGAACAGGGATTATGAAAGGCAAAATTAATAAGATAAAGTGTCAAAGGAATGTGTTCTAAGTGACAACAAAAAGAAGGTGAAGTGGAAGATGAAGGAAAGCTGATATGGGATGAGAGATGCTTTTGATGAAACAAAAAGAAAGTACAAGAAAGAAAATAGACAGAAGTAAAAGTGACAAGCTAGAACAATAAATGTTCCAAATTCCAATTAAGGTTTGCAATCTAGGACTGTACCACCTTGTAAGGGGTGCACCGTACTAGTAAGGTATGGAGACTTGGTATGCCACCCCTATTGAGTGTCAGTGTCGAGGTATGTCTCATTACTGACACTTAATACGGTGTGTACCAGGTCTGGTACCAAGATTGCAATGTTGGTTCTGATTTATTATGGAAAAGGAAAAAAAAAAGGGTAAAAATACAAAATGCCACTTATTTCCGTTATATTTTACTGGCTATGGAGTGCAATAGTTTCTATCAAGTATCTAACAACAATTAAAAATGGCTAATATAAACTAATATTATGTTTGTTTCAGTTATTCAACATGAATAAACATAAGGTAGTGATTTGGTATCCACTTGGAGCATTTTATAACCATTTTCTCATGTTTAGGCTGTCTATACTGAAAAGCTGAAATATTAAATGGTGTTTGGAAAACCATTCTCTAAACTCTTTTCAATCTCATATTTTTCCGTGCTTGAATTTAAACAAAGAATTTCCAGGTATTTATCATTCATTCACTCTGGTCTTCTATCTTTTTTGATTGTGACTTCTTGGAGTCCACAATTGGGAGGTGGGGGACCATAGCACATTGGCAACCGCTTTTGACAACATATTGGTAGCTATCATGGATGATATCATGTGTAAAAAAATTCTTCTAGTTGTGTTCGTTTGGAGTCCTATTTCGAGCATTAATTATTTAGAGGTCATCTAAGCGTCCGAAGATGTATGCTGTACAATATTGCATATCTTAAAGCTACCTAAAAGGCTAGGCTAGTAGATGCTTTATGTGTGGATGAAGGCTAGACAATATGCGGATGTCATTTCTTCTACTAATGGTCCAGTTGTGTATTTAGCCTGAAACAATATTCACAAAGCAGTTTCCTGCTGGTGTCTAAGTTTGGCTGAATTTGATTGAAGCTACATAGAGTTGATTGCTATTCTTTAAGCCATTGCAGTGTGAACCTTCTCCTCGTTTCCATCCTATTTTTTCATCAGCCTATATATGTTTTGTGTTCTTTTTCTTGTCATTCCTTGTAAACCATTGCAATAATTTACTGTTTTCTTAGTGGCACTTACTGTTTATGAACTTAAACTTAACGCATATCCTAGTCCTTATTAAACTGCCTTATTCTATTTCTGCCATTGTAGATAATTTACTGTTGGCACTCAACCTTTTTGGGCAATAACTGTTGATGCTTGCTACCTTTTAAATGAATGAGACCTACTTTACCAGTCATGGAATTCCATCTTTTGGAGATTTCATTGGGCTTTCTTTTCAGTTGTTATGATTACAAAATAGGCTACACATATTTTAGAAAAATCCTGTCTTTTACCAAGGTTCTTTTCTGATGCCATTTGTTTTAAAGTAGGAGTCTTCATAATTTGCCAATACTAATATTCCTCAAGCTTGGTCTCTATCTTGTTCAGTTATGATCCTCTTGTCTGGATCTGAAACCATTTTGTTCATTGAGAAGTTTTTCATCCAAATTTCATGGAAGAATTCTGTAATGTTTTCCATCCACAGTGCTGGTACCCGAACATCATATTTTAGCTTTCACAGGGAACCAATTTCATGCTAACCATAGGGTGCTGTGGAATTATGAAATTATGATGCACCGTTGAAAGTTCAACAACTTAACACTAATTTAGACAAGCTTTTTTTTAAAAAAATATTGTTATCGTCCTCAAGGATATACTTCTGAATGATATATTGCTTATTAATTTGATAATGATATGGTCTCGATGTTCAGAAAGGAAAAGATAAAATCCTGTTCTGATGGTGTGTGTTCGAGAAAGACCGGAGGTTTATTAGGCAGGGGTATTTGAATATAGGTCGATGAAAGGAGAAAAAAGTATGTAAGGCAACTCTCTGTGATTGAGCTTGTAGTCTACTATGTAATGTTTGAGATAATGCTATGATTATGACATTAAGACATAACTTACTAATATTTTTCTTTTTTATATGAAGATTGAGAAGGCCTTACATGATATGCGTGCTGAATCAGCTGAAACAAAACTTGCATATGAAAATAAACTAGCTGAAGCTCGTGAAATGATGGAAGCTGCACAACAGAAATTTGATGAGGTGGAAAGAAAGTTGCTTGCAGCAGAATCCTTGCATGCAGAAGCCAGCCGGAGCCGTAATACTGCTTTAAGAAACCTGCAGGATGTTGAAGCACGTGAAGATGAACTTAGGAGGGATTGTATTTCTTTTAAATTTGAGTAAGTTATTTGTTTTGCAGTTCTTTTCTTTTGAACTTTGTTTTAGTTTTTTAGATTTATATCAAGCATTCTTTTTGGCAGTTAATTAGTTCTAAAGTTTTCCAATAGACTGCTTGCCTTAGATAATCTTCTTCAATAGCAAGTGTACTAATCTTTAGGCGAAACTATTATTCTATCCTTGCTTAAATTTTGGACTGCTTATATATCCGAAACCTAATAGTGTCTACAAAAGATGGTTCTGATTATTATTTTTAACACATTTCCCTGGTGTCATGCTACCTGCCATATCCTTTTGTTGAAATAGACCAGTACAATGAATATCCTCACAGGATTTCCTCGGCCATCTATTTTATGTTGCTGCTTGTAATAATGATATTTGCAAATTAATAATTTTGCAGATGTGATGCTAAGGAGAAAGAAATCAACTGTGAAAGGCAAACCCTATATGACAGGCAGAAAATTCTTCATGAGGAACAAGAGAGGTTGATAGCAGCACAGACCTTATTAAATCAGAGGGAGGAATATATCTTTGAAAGAACAAAAGAATTAAGCTGCTTTGAAAAAGAATTGGAAAAAACAAGAACAAATCTTGAAGAAGAACACAGAGCTTTGAGGGAAGAAAAGTCTGATTTGGATCTAAAAATTGCTGCTCTTGCAACTAGGGAGGAGGTCTGTTTGTTTTTTTGTTTGTTAAATGCCAGGTCTAATGGATTGGTATCGGGGCTCGTACTAGCTGACCGGTTCATTGTGGTATGGGTATATATTGTATTGTGCATGGGCATAGCTAACCATGGAGAGGGAGAGGGAGAGGGAGAGGAGGAAGAGAGAGAGGGGGGAGATAGAGGGAGGGAGAGGGAGGGGGGAAGAGAGAGGAGGGCAAGAGAGAAGTGGGGCAGGGTTCCCTAGGAATGATCAGCATTGAAGAGGAGCAAGATGAGTGACCAAACAAGTGAACGACACACATGGTGGAGCTTCAAGGGGGAGGAGGAGGAAGGAGAAGGGAAGGGAGAGGGGAGGGGGGTGGGGGGCATGAGAATGGAGGGATCGGTGGGCTTTGGCAGGGAGGGTGGGGTCTCAAGGGGGTTTTAAAGGGCCAAACTGTCCTGGCTGCCCAAATTGTCCCAACTCTTGACCAGTTCGATTCATTATGGCCCTAACCACCCTGTTCAGGATGGTTCAATGTACCTTGGTTAAATGAGATTTTTCCCTTTTCATTCTGTTAAGCTGTTTTTTGGCGAATTTCATTTTTGATCACTTCTTAATTTCTGCAGTCCATGATCAAGAGGGAATCATTGCTTGACAAAAGAGAGCGTGAGTTGCTAATGTTACAAGAAAAGATTGCCTGCAAAGAACATGTAAGATTTTTCCCTTATTATTAACAAATTTTTCTTCCTTGATATGTACATCAAGGGATACAAATTAACCTGAGTTTTTGAATCAGTTCTCCTAGTTCTCTCCACTATGTATATTTATTCTATATTTTATGATGAGTGCAGGATGAGATCAAAAAACTTACAGATAAACATCAATCTGTTGTGGAAAGGAAGAGAACTGAATTTGAAGCTGAATTGGAACACAGACGCAGGATATTAGAGGATGAGATGGAGGCCAAACGAACAGCTTGTGAAGTCAGGGAGGCTGATCTCAGTAACAGAGAAAATACTATTCAGGAAAGAGAACACTCTATTAAGCTTGAGTTGAATGCATTAGCAGAAAAGGAAGAGAATGTGGCTAAAAAAATGAAATTACTGGAGGAGAAAGAACAAAATCTACATGCTACCCAAAAAGCTGCAGAAATTGAGATGCAAAATATGCAGAAGGAAAGAGAAGATATGCTGAAAATGAAACTAGACCTTGAGAATTCTAAATCTATCCTAGAAGATGAAAAGAAAGGGCTTCTCTGTGTACAGGAAAAACTGGAGCTAACCATAGGTGAGAAAAATGAGTTCCTTGTTCTGGAAGGAAAACTTAAAGAAGAAATTGATAGTCTTAGAGCCCAAAAGATGG
Source organism: Cocos nucifera (assembly GCA_006176705.1). NCBI lineage: Eukaryota > Viridiplantae > Streptophyta > Magnoliopsida > Arecales > Arecaceae > Cocos > Cocos nucifera. The sequence continues at coordinate 347,128 of QRFJ01001763.1, forward strand.
AACTTGTAGCTGAAGCTGATAAATTGAAGGCAGAAAAGGAGAAGTTTGAGATTGAGTGGGAGCTAATTGATGAAAAAAGAGAAAAGTTACGGAAAGAGGCAGAATGGGTTGCTGAAGAGAGAAAAGCAGTGGACCGGTACCTTAAAAATGAACATGATAGCATTAAATTGGAGAAGGAAAATTTGCGCAATCAGTTCAAGAGTGATGTTGAATCCTTGTCTTGTGAGCGGGAGGAATTTTTAACCAAGATGGAGCTTGAACATTCAGATTGGTTCAGCAAGATTCAGCAAGAAAGAGAGGATTTTGTGAGAGACATCATGATTCAGAGGAAGGAGTTAGAAAATTGTATTGATAAAAGACGAGAGGAAATTGAAACAAACTTAAAAGAAAGGGAGAAAGCATTTGAACAAGAAAAGGCCAGGGAACTCCAGCATATAAATTCTCAAAAGGAATTGATTGCCAAGGAGTTGGAACATGTTGCATCTGAGTTGCAAAAGCTTAACGATGAGAGAAAGGAGATTGCTCAGGACCGTGAGAAGAGGGAGAAAGAGTGGTCTGAGATAAAGAGCTCCATTGAAGCACTTGATGTTCAACGGGAGAAGCTACAGAAGCAGAGGGAATTATTACATTCAGATAGAGAAGAAATTTATCAACAGATTCAACGTCTTAAAAAATTGGAAGATTTGGACATTGACTCCGAAAATAGGGCTTTATCCGAGACACCTAATAAATGGAGGGTTTCTTTGAGAACAAACATGAATGCAGATGTTGTGCAAGATGTTGATGATCCAAATGGACAGCAGGTTACTGCTAACTGTGGTTCCAAACTAAAGTTGCTTTCTGAAAAGACCCTAGATGCTTCACCTCCCACACCCGCTACTCTATCCTGGGTTAGGAAATGTGCTGAGGTAATATTCAAGCGTTCTTCAGAAAAAAATATAGAACACGTTGAATGCAAAAACTCAACCAAGTTTGGGAAGGTGTCAGAAGGTAATGATTTTAGCTCTCCAAAGTCTGTTTATCATAGGAAGAACAACTCTGGAGATGGTAAAAGAATTAGCATGTCAAAATGGAAAGACCTTCAAGATCCATCTGTTGCATCTGAGAAAATGGAGTCAAAGGGTCATGAGAGAACTGGAAGAGAGGAGGTGCAGTCTGTGAGATCTGATTCACTGCATGTGGAAAGTAATGAGGGCTTTTGTATTGCCAAAATTGAAAGTAACACAAATAAGAAAGTCAGCCAACTTATTGAAGATTGTGAGGAGAAATCTAGAAATACTGACGGTGCATTGCCATTGGGAAGAAAAAGACATAACGATGCACTATCTCATGATTATGCTGACATGCAGTTAGAACCAAGTCAGAAGCACCAGAGAAAAACAAAGGGGAATGCGAGTGTTGATGTGGAAGGAACCGCTTCTAACTGGTATAACCATATATATATATTTTTAATCTGTAGATGTGTTCTTCTGTAAGTTAGTATAATCTGAAGTTGCCCGATATCTTTTAGCTATTTGCATGTTCTAACTTTCACTTTTACGTGGTGTTGCTAGCCTGTTTAGAATGCAAATGCCAAACTCAGATGACTGTGATTCAGCATCTCTCAATCCCCCATCAGGATGTGAAGAACTGCCTGTGGGGTGCAAAGATCAAGAATGTGAAAACCGTGAAGTTTCAATTCCAAAGTCACCAGAAGCTTCTCAGAACACATCTACTGTGTTGCACTGTCATACTTTTGAAAATGGAAATTCTAATGGATCAGGAAGTTCTTCCCTTGTTGGAGATGGCATGCTATTGTCAAGTTCAAATTTTCATGAAATGATGAAGAAACAAGAAAAAGTAGAAGACCAAGTGATCTTCGAGGGTGAAGAACCGTCAAAGGAGATTACTAAGGTAACTTCTAATCCACATGCCCTTGCTTCATGAATTGGTTATTTTCGAAACTCATGGAATTTGGCCAACTTTCATGTTTTTGAATCTGATACTCCTCACAACAATCTCGATCATGTTTCCTGTTTGTTTGGGTACATATGCAACACACCAGCTTTTGTTTATATACTGGCACATATGTCAAAATTGATGTTGCTCATAGCAAAAACCAAAAAAATCGTACAGACAATTAAAAGAAGTATGAAAATGCTTATGAACTATAGTAAGTTCTGAATTCAAGACTTGGGTGGTTCATCCCCCAGGTATTTGAACCTTGATGATTATAATGCTGGTGGGTGACCTTCCCTTTCTTTCAAAAAGAGAAATAATTGGGCAATTCTAGCATCTTTCAATTGCTAGTCTATATGTTTATGTGACCATTTTGCTACTGCATATGCATACATACATACATACATACATATATATATATATATATATATATATATATATATATATATATATATATATATATATATATATATATAATATTCTTTCTTGATTCTTGATGGCAAGAATGAAGAAAGCATAAGGCATTTTCTACAGTATTCCATTCCACTGACCCTCTTTACTGCATAAGGCATTTTCTTGATTCTTGATTCTTGATTCTTGCTTGCAAAATTGAGGAAAAGCGTAAGGCATTTTCTACAGTATTCCACCCCACCGATCCTTTTTCTTGTCTACACATCTTCGGTTACTTCCTTCTTCAGCTTGGTTGTTAGAATGAAGATTCACATTCTCCTTCGAAAGCCATTCGAGCATTATAAATGCTTGGAACTCACACTGGCAGATAAATGACTTATAAAGAAGTTGAAGGACCCAAATGGCTTTATCCGTGCTTGTTTAAACTTGCTAGTGCCACCGATCCACAGGTTGGATCAGCTCATATGGTGATTTTTCCTGATGAACCGTCCAATTGAGGAGGATCTAATGGATTGGTTGTAGTGGATTATGCTAGCAGGTAAGAATTGGTGCTGGCATACATTGCTGTTACAGTAAGAATATCTAGAATTCAGGACATACTCAGAGTACCCAATCATGTAAGCCCGCTGATTACCCTTAAACCATGCCTCGTTGGCAGCATATGGGGTGGAATTTTCTTATATACATTGAAACTTAATTTTATACTTGTTTTAGTAATATGTTTATTTTTTCTTATTGTTTCAATAATTTATCATTTATTCCATTTTAAATGATAAACTCTGTATGAACCAATTCTGATATCAAACTCTTTCCCCTGATTGTCAAATGTGAAGTGTGAAAGATCATACCTCTTACGGCTTTGTGCTTTTTTACATGCACTTTTTTTTGTAATGTCAGCCTGCGATGGAACTAATTGCCAATGATGGTGACAAAATTAAAGAGCAAGATGGACACAACCGAGATGGTGATAATGAAGTTGAGGATGAGGACGAGCATAGTTTATCTGCGAAACAGAAATTGTGGAAGTTTCTTATTACCTGATTACATATAACTAGCATCATGGAGGTTAGAGTTCACCAGACCTGCACTGCTGATTTCTCAGTCCTTGTATTGCTGTTGGTTTTGCTAAACTTTCCTTCCATAACTAACTTGACCATCCATAGGAGTAGTCAGAATCATCTGGCGTCTAATGTCGTGTTGGTAGTGGCATAGAAGATCGAAGAACATGCATTGGATCTGTGAGCGGTAGTTTTGTAATCCGCTATGGTATCCACCCTCCTTCCCCACCCCACCCCCAAGTTTTTTGAGTTTCCCTGCTTTTGTTATATAAACATGTAAAGTGGTGTTTGCTAGTGTGCAGAATCTGTAAGTATGTTTCCACCTTCATACCATGTAAGAAATGAATGAGTGATGATAGTGCATAGAAATGTGTTTGGAATTTGTGTGTGTGTTTAAATCTCCTACCGTGTGGGCAAAGATTTACCGACTGGTATGAGGGTGTTTAGGTGGTATGTGCCTCTGACTGGTACTTTATTTTGTGGTCTCTGTTTACCGAGGAAGAATGATATCAGGAGGTTAAAAAAAAAAAATCCTGCTGGAAGCTAGAGAATGGCTAAAGAGCATGGTTGCGATAACATCCATTGTCTTGATGGTGAATTAGGGAAAATTAAGTAAATTAATGTGGGATTCAAAATAATGATATTGTTTATCTCATCAGAATTTTCTTTTTCCTTCTCCCTTTTTTTTTTGGGGGGGGGGGTCTTATACCTGTATGGACAGAGGTCTTCGCAGGGCCTTTTTTTCCCTTTCGCTACTAAGTTGCTTTGATATTAGAGGTTTTCCACACAACTTTAATCCAATGATTCAACGGGATCAACAATCACATACCTCTGGAAGTGACCTGTTCAATTGTATCTTTTCCTATAATATTCCCGAGGATGCAGGGCCCCTCTTCTGCTTTTCCTAAATCCTGAGCTACTCTTCTTTCTTATGCTTATTCTAACTCCATTTTTTAGTTAAAAGAAAGGAAGGATTTGAGTTTAATGTTCTTTCTTATTTGTAATGTTCTCTATGCAGCGACGTAACTTGGAATCTTTCTCTCTCTCTTTTAATGAACATCCGGACTTGAGATTATATTCGGTTTTTATCCGTTTTAAAAACGTCTGACATAATGATATAAATTGTGCAAAACAAACATAGGGTGGAGAAGGATCGACTATTGCCTTAATTGTTAATCTGGAAACAATTTCTGCTGACCAACCTGCCCTGTTTGGTATTTGGTAAAAGATTTGGCAAAGGGCAAACTAAGAGGATCAATTGCTCCACTTGACTAGCCTGGGTTAGGAACCTTATTACCGTTGCTGCTAGGCGATGGCCGCGGACGGTTCGGGTTGCAAGAGGTTTGGATATCATCCAACAATATCCATTTCTATTTCTATATCCAGTCGAAAGCAAATTCAGATAGGAATATTTGAATTTGATCGAATCTGGATCTAGGTGCCCATTCATGAATTTTGCTGGACACCGATCCAGTTAAGGATTTTGAAAATTTTCATCCCTGCTTGCAGGCAGATGTGAATCATCCAAATCGGGAAATACTTTCTACACTGCTGTGTCCGTGGATTCACGAGTGAATCGGGAAATACTTTCTACGCTCGTGAATCCATCGGAGCTACACCGTCCGCGGTGTAGAAAGTATTTCTCCATCCAAATGTAATTCAAGTAGAACAAGCTGGCCCGGACGAAGCACGCATCAGCAAGGTCGAGCCATCAAGGGCCCAAGGATGAAGGCCTAATTCTTAGGTGCACCTTTTATTACTTCAACACCTGACCCAAGTCAGAGAGAGAAAAAGAGAGAAGGGGACAAACTCTATTTCCTTGCTATATTATCATACAGCCCTGCATTTCACCAGCATATGACACAAGACACTTCCGAGCCATGTTGGCTGCATGGGATGTTTCTCCAACGTGCAGCATCATACCATTTGTTTGAAATCGGGAAAGTAGCAGCCATGACGCCTGTTTCAAGGGTAAGAGATGGTTCTTGAAAAGGGCCACTTACCGGCAATATGATTTCAAAGAAACAATCGTCTGGATTTCCTCAAGTGCATGCATCATTAACCTTGTCTTCGATGAACATCTTCTTGGCCGCATTCAGACGGTGACATATGGAATACCTCAGCATACCAATGTGAGCAGAATGCAACACATAGTCGCTTTTTACTCTGGAAAAATGGTCAGTTCTGGTTGTATCTACTAGGTGCTCCTGATTAGCGTCCAAACTAGGTGCTCGGTTCGGTTCCGGTTGTATCTTATCTACTACCAACTATAGTGAGATGAAAGATAGCTGGGGAGACCAAGTCGAGATTGCCATGGACTTGGACTCATCTAGGAAAATTCATGTAACAAGTCCAGGGTCTACTTCAGCAATCAGCACCCCTATTTGTCTATAAACATCGATTCTAATCTATCGGTCAATAGTAGGTGGGTGAACCACATGATGGGACCTACTTGCATTCTAATTCATTGACGCATTAGTTGTCAATTGGCTGAGGCCACCTGGTTGATGGAAAGCTTTGCCAAAGAATTTGAGAGATGCTGAAGCAATCAAAGCACTCGATATGATGCATTAGTATAGATAACACCTAAGATGGTCCGACCTTAACCTATGGCAGTGGGTACACCATATTTCCTTTTGTTGAGTTGAATATTGAACCAAGGTAGTCAAACTAAGCATCGTTTAGGTTACCTCAATTGTTGGATGGATTTGCTAAATGATATTTATGACACCTAAATGGCATCATGACCTGATCCACCTCACTCGCTAGAAGATTGAAAACCTATAAAACCTGACCTTGCTTGCATGTCATTTAGATATAGATGTCCATGGGCCAGCCCAAGGCCCTCACCTTGTGGTTTCCTGGTCTGGTCATTTAGTTGGGCCAATTCAAAACTTGGCATACGTTGTTGCGGGGATTTTTTTTTCTCAGAGCAAAACTCTTATCGCACTGCATGCGGGGTTGGAGCACGGTGTCCTAAAAATTTCTTTTGTTTTCTTGCGGCCTCTTATAAGTTACGTAAGCGTGGTGCACAAAGCGTTTCCTTTCTCAAAAAGTCTCGTCCTATTGACACAGCATTCTCCATGGCTAAAAATCTCCATCAGCATTTTTTTTTTTTTTTTTACTTTTTTTTTTTCTTTTCTTTCCTCACACATAATATCGTAGGTAAGAAGAATAGCCCCAATAATTTTATGGCTTGGCTGCCATTGTAGGAGCCAATCACTGCATGAATGGAAGAAAGCCTACCTTCGTGCCATTCAATTTTGCTTGACAAATAATAACATAAAGGTTTAATTTAATAGATCATGGAGCTACGCAATTTAGTCGAGATGGTTACACAATTTGACCCAATTTGCCCGTAGTCCAAGATGGCTAGAGTTGTGGTTTGGTATCATTGAAGTTTAATTAGCAATGGTGACTAGTTTATTTTGTGTAGATAATTATTTGCTGTTCATTTACCACATTAATTTTTTTAAAAAATAATTTTATACATATATTTTTTTTTTATCTTGTATATTGTCAATCAATCTTTTAAAATTTCTAACTTTTTTAAAAACCTCTGACTAGTGAAATAAGGCTAAAAATGGGATATCATCAATATATTTATGTATATATCTATTTTTATTTGGCAAAAATGGATATTAGTTAGATAAAAAAAATTCATATCCATAATGGATATAGATCAATTACTGAAAGTATAGATATGAATAAAGATATAGACCGGATGTTTAAATTTTATGATTGCTAAATCAAAGATATCATTAAATAGAAAATAAATTTAGTTTGTAGTCATATATTTTCTTAAAAATATTTATGAGTATTATATAAGATTAAATAGAATCACAAGTAGAATTGGATATTTAAATATAAATTAGATAATTATCTATTTATATTTATATCTTTTTTTAATAAATATAAATATTCATATGGATATTAGTTAAATACTTAAATTTATTTTCATACCCAATAGATCTGAATATGAAAATGGATCTGAGCACTTTCACGCTTGCAGTAAACTACTTATAATTCTTGATGCTACAATCATTGGATTCGAGCTCCTTGATATGGTTGTGATCTCAAATTTAATCGATGGTAATGATATTTCACAAAGCCGTCATTGGGTTTGGCTACATGTGCTGTAAGCTGGCTCATACATTTCGAGTCGAACAATTGCGCTAGGTAGCCTATGCTAGAGTTTGGTCACTTGGCTTATACGACAAGGGAGATAGCATCAGGCTAGCGTCACATACAATAAGAAAACCAAGTATCTATAATGGATTCGGAAAGAAAAGAGATGTTAAAATAAATAAATAATAAATATTTTATTATAACTATTTGAATCCAAAATTTGATTTTCACTAAAAATATTCTAGAACAAAAGAAATAATAATGGCACATAAATATATAAAATAGAAAAAATTTAGATACCACCGAGCAGCAACATGATACTATCTATCATATATTGCACTTATTTTGAGCTAACGTGTTTGATAACCCGTCTTATGAGTCTCAAAGTAGTCAAAAAAAAAAAAAAAAAAAAAAAAAAAAAAAAAAAAAAGCAAAATAGAGGATCTGATGGGAATCTTCTTTCTCGTCAAATCTGGTTAGAAACCACACTCTTAAGGGCCGCCAAAAATAGTTGTGAGTCTTCTATAAATCTCTCCCTCTCCTTTCAAAGCAAAATCATGGTGACCAGCCCTCCATCGGCATTCTTTTCCCTCTCTTCTCCCATTGAAATCATGGCACCCTAGACTTATGTCCATTAAAAATTAGAGTCGAAGATACCGTTGGAGCCTAAGGTAAGCCTCGACCCCCCTTTCTCTTTTGCTTTCCTTTCTTTTAGTGGTGTTTGGCATCATCACAGGCCACCAATTTCATCAGAAAATTTTGAGAAAATTTTTTTTATTTTTTGGCATTTCTCTTCTTTTTTCAGCTACTGAAACTGCTACCTCTTGATGTCCACCTTGAGTCGGGTTGCCTGACCTCCCACATGACCTTGCATGGAAAGTCCACAGCTACCGGCGAACAGCCAACAACCAAAACCAAGAAAAAAAAACCCGCTTCGTCCCCTATTTTTCTGTGCCTCTTCTTTGATTTCTTGTTGGCCAATCCTTGCCGCTGGCTGTCCCCTACCCCACCATCATTGACCACCTACTGCTGCCACCCATTATCGGTCTTTCGGCCATCAGTCACCATGGACCACCATCCCCTATCCAGCTAAGCAAAGGAAGAAGAAAAAAAAAAGAATAAAAAAGAAAAGAAAAGAAAAGAAAATGAGAGAGAAAGGTCTCTTTCTAATTATCTTTCTATCCTTCTCTCTCTAAGATTTCTCTCTTTACCCTCTCTCTTTCTCTCTCTATCTGATCTATGAATCCTATTATGAATTTAAAATGATCTTTTCATATACATCCAGAATTGCTTTGATATCTGTTGGTGCAAAAATTGATCGTCGCCGGAGGTCGCTGGAGTCGAAGCCGTCGAGGTCGCCGTCGAGGACCTGCAAAATAGAATCCCGTCCGGAGCCGATGGGGGGTGGCTCCGGCAGGACCCTCCGATGCTCAAGTCAGCTCTGGCCAACAGGAATGGAGTGCTCGGGAATGAGTTCCGGAGAGCTTAGAGAAGAAGAGAGGAGCTTAGAGATCAGAGTTTAGAGAGTAGAGATTGGCGTATCTGGAGGGTCCTTTATAGGCGGAGCTTAGTTGATGGTGACGACCATACCGCCTGGCAGAGAGCCGTTGGGGCCGCATGGAGTTCGGTACGAAGAGAAAGGCGTCGTCAGGTGGATGATGACAGTCATACTGGCGGGTCGTGGGCCGCATGGACTTCGATTACGGAGAAGAGTGGCATCATCAGATGGATGGTGACAGCCATATCGTCCGGTCTTGTTGCCTGTTGCAGACTGATGGCAACAGTTCGTCCAGAGGAGTTCGGACTTATAGGAGAGTTCGACTGAAGGAAAAGCTCGGGAGGAGCTCGGCTCCCATAGGCGTTTGGCCGGAGGTGCATGGCTGAGGCTCAGTTGCTTGGGAGTTCGGCCACTTGGAATTGAAGGAGCTCGGCGGCTGAAGGGACGGCCGCTTGAGGAGTTCGGCCGCTTGGAATTGAAGGAGCTCGGTCGGCTGGAGGGGTTCGGCAGGGGCTCGGTCGGGCGAAGTTCGGTCGATGGACGTCCGCTGAGGAGTTCGGCTGCTTTGGAATTGAAGAAAGCTCGGTCGGTTGGAGGGGTTCGATAGGAGCTCGGTCGGGCGAAGTTCGGCCGATGGACGTCCGCTGAGGAGTTCGACCGAAGGAAAAGCTTGGGAGCAGCTCGGCCGGCTGAATGGGTTGGAAGAAGCTCGGCCGCTGGGAGTTTGGCTGAAGCCCGTCTGTCGAAGCTCTTCTGCGGCTACTGGTTGCATTAGGCTAAGCATCGATCTAGACTTCGGCTGGAGCGAAATTTATCCCCAACACTAGCCCCCCCACTCTCGAATTCGAAAATCGAAGGAAGGGAGTGCAGGAAAGGCGACTGCCGAAGTCTTCCTCTGAGCTCTGTGCTGGTCGAGGTCGAAGCTCGGGGGAGATCTCATCTCCGGCTTGAAGTTGACATCGAAGTTGAAGCCCGGGGAAGATCCCATTTCCAGCCGGGGTTGACACGGTTGCTTTCTCTAGCCAAGGTCGATGTTGAAGCTCTCTGGCCGAGGTTGACATGATAGCTTTCTCTAGCTGAGGTCAATGCTCGCGTTAGGACAAGATCCTCCTCCTGTTCCTAACGGGCCGTGGGGGCACATGCGGACCGTCGTCCGAGCCTCTCCCCCCATCTCGTCTAAGGTGAACGAGGCATTCGACCTTGCTCGCGTTAGGACGAGGTCCTCCTTCTGTTCCAAACGGGCTGTGGGGGCACACGGATTATCGTCCGAGCCTCTCCCCCCATCTCGTCCTTTGTGAACGAGGCCTTCGACCTTGCTCGCGTTAGGACGAGGTCCTCCTCCTGTTCCTAACGGGACTGTGGGGGCACATGCGGACCGTCGTTCGAGCCTCTCCCCTCCATCTCGTCTAAGGTGAACGAGGCCTTCGACCTTTGCTCGCGTTAGGACGAGGTCCTCCTCCTGTTCCTAACGGACTGTGGGGGCACATGCGGACCGTCGTCCGAGCTCTCCCTTCCATCTCATCCTTTGTGAATGAGGCCTTCGACCTTGCTCGCATTAGGAGAGGTCCTCCTCCTGTTCCTAACGGCTGTGGGGGCACATGCGGACCGTCGTCCGAGCCTCTCCCCCCATCTCGTCTAAGGTGAACGAGGCCTTCGACCTTGCTCGCGTTAGGACGAGATCCTCCTCCTGTTCCTAACGGGCTATGGGGGCACATGCGGACCGTCGTTCCGAGCCTCTCCCCCCATCTCGTCCTTTGTAACGAGGCCTTCGACGATGCTCGCGTTAGGATGAGGTCCTCCTGTTCCTAACGGACTGTGGGGGCACATGCGGACCGTCGTCCGAGCCTCTCCCCCCTATCTCGTCTAAGGTGAACGAGGCCTTCGACCTTGCTTGCGTTAGGACGAGGTCCTCCTCCTGTTCCTAATGGGCTGTGGGGGCACACGCGGACCGTCGTCCGAACCTCTCCCCCCATCTCGTCCTTTGTGAATGAGGCCTTCGACCTTGCTCCGTTAGGATGAGGTCCTCCTCCTATTCCTAACGGGCTGTGGGGGCACATGCGGACTGTCGTTCGAGCCTCTCCCCCCATCTCATCTAAGGTGAACGAGGCCTTCGACCTTGCTCGCGTTAGGACGAGGTCCTCCTCCTGTTCCTAACGGGCTGTGGGGGGTACATGCGGACCGTCGTCCGAGCCTCTCCTCCCATCTTATTCTTTGTGAATGAAGCCTTCGACCTTGCTCGCATTAGAATGAGGTCCTCCTCCTGTTCCTAACGGGCTGTGGGGGCACATGTGGACCGTCGTCCGGCCTCCCCCCATCTCGTCTAAGGTGAACGAGGCCTTCGACCTTGCTCGTGTTAGGACGAGGTCCTCCTCCTATTCCTAACGGGCTGTGGGGCACATGCGGACCATTGTCCGAGCCTCTCCCCCCATCTCGTCCTTTGTGAATGAGGCCTTCGATCTTGCCCGCGTTAGACGAGGTCCTCCTTCTGTTCCTAACGGGCTGTGGGGGCACATGCGGACCGTCGTCCGAGCCTCTCCCCCCATCTCGTCTAAGGTGAACGAGGCCTTCGACCTTGCTCGCGTTAGGACGAGTCCTCCTCCTGTTCCTAAACGGCTGTGGTGCACACACGGACCGTCGTCCAAGCCTCTCCCTCCATCTCGTCCTTTGTGAACGAGGCCTTCGACCTTGCTCGCGTTAGGATGAATCCTCCTCCTGTTCCTAACGGGCTAGGGGCACATGCGGACCGTCATCCGGCCTCTCCCCCCATCTCGTCTAAGGTGAACGAGGCCTTCGACCTTGCTCGCGTTAGGACGAGGTCCTCCTCCTATTCCTAACAGGCTGTGGGGGCACATCGGACCGTCGTCTGAGTCTCTCCCTCCATCTCGTCCTTTGTGAACGAAACTTCGACCATGCTCGCGTTAGGACAAGGTCCTCCTCCTATTTCTAACGGGCTATGGGGCACATGCGGACCGTCGTCCGAGCCTCTCCCCCATCTCGTCTAAGGTGAACGAGGCCTTCGACCTTGCTCGCGTTAGACGAGGTCCTCCTCCTGTTCCTAACGGGCTGTGGGGCACATGCGGACCGTCGTCCGAGCCTCTCCCCCATCTCGTTCTTTGTGAACAAGGCCTTCACTTGCTGCGTTAGATGAGGTCCTCCTCCTGACAGTCGTCTGAGCCTCTCTCCATCTCATCCTTTGTGAACTGTGGGGCACATGCGGCATCGTCTGAGCCTCTCTCTCCATCTCATCCTTTGTGAACGAGGCTTCGACCTTGCTCGTTAGGACGAGGTCCTCCTTCTGTTCCTAACGGGCCGTGGGGGCACATAAGGGCCATTGTTAGGGCCTCTCCCCCCATCTCGTCTTTTGTGAACGAGGCCTTCACTTGGGAGAGATCTTATCTCTGGCCGAAGGGAAAGCTTGGGAGAGATCTTATCTCTGACCGAGGTTGCTTTTCGGAAGAGATCTTCATCTCTGGCCGAACTGCTCGGGAGAGATCCTTATCTTTAGCCGACGTTGCTTTTCGGAAGAGATCTTATCTCTGGTCGAACTGTCCAGGAGAGATCTTATCTCTGGCCGGCATTGCTTTTCAGAAGAGATCTTATCTCTGGCCGAACTTTCGGGAGAGATCTTATCTCTGATCGAGCATTGCTTTTCGGGAGAGATCTTATCTCTGACCGAAGTTCCTCAGCGGACGTCCATCGTCCGAACTTCGTCCAACCGAGCTCCTGCCGAACCCCTCCAGCCGACCGTGCTCCTTCAATTCCAAAGTGGCCGAACTCCTCAGCGGACGTCCATCGGCCAAACTTCGCCCGACCGAGCCCTGCCGAACCCCTCCAGCTGGCCGAGCTCCTTCAATTTCAAGCGGCCGAACTCCTCAAGTGGCCGTCCCTTCAGCCAGCCGAGCTCCTTCAATTCCAAGCGGCCGAACTCCTCAAGCGGCCGTCCCTTCAGCCGATCGAGCTCCTTCAATTCCAAGTGGCCGAACTCCCAAGCGACCGAGCCTCAGTCGCACACCTCCGGCCAAACGCCTATGGGAGCCGAGCTCCTCCCAAGCTTTTCTCTCAGCCGAACTCTCCTACAAGTCTGAACTCCTCTGAACGAACTATCGCCGTCAGTCCGCAACAGACAATAAGTCCGGACGACATGGCCACCACTACCGACGATGCCACTCTCTCCGTAATCAGTCCCATGCGGCCCACGACCCGCCAGTATGGCTGTCACCATCCACCTGACGACGCCTTCCTCTCCGTAACGAACTCCATGCGGCTCCAACGGCTCTCTGCTAGGCGGTATGGTCGTCACCATCAACTAAGCTCCGCCTATAAAGGACCCTCCAGATACGCCAATCTCTACTCTCTAAACTCTGATCTCTAAGCTCCCCTCTTCTTCTCTAAGCTCTCCGAAACTCATTCTCGAGCACTCCATTCCTGTTGGCCAGAGCTGACTTGAGCGTCGGAGGGTCCTGCCGGAGCCACCCCCCACCGACTCTGGATGGGACTCTATTTTGCAGGTCTTCGATGGCGACCTCGACGACTTCGACTCTAGCGACCTCCGACGACGGTCAGTTTCTGCACCAACAATATCCATACAATATGTCGATCCCAATCCAGTCCTTGTCAAATATTCGTAGAATTAAGTTAATGTTAACACCTATCGAGTCATCCTGACATGATCCTTGATGATCTTGATCGCAGATTTTTCTTTTGAGGAGCCCAAAAATTCTCTCTCTACTTTCTCTCTTTTCATCCATTTTCTCTTTCTAAGGAGATCTATGGATCATGTATCAAGTCACATCTTCCTATTTTTGGAATCGGTGTTGATCTCAGTAAGATGATTCTAAACCATTTTGATGCTTAGATGGTCTTTCAGACTGATCACCTGATCAACGGCCTTCTTTTATTATTTAATTTTACTAAATTAATTAAAAAATTAATTATGATTTAATATTTAAATATGATTAGCTAATTCTTCTAATGAAGTCTAAAAATATAGGATAAATAAGGTAAGTGGATCTTACGCTCCTTATTTATTTTTAAATTATCATATTTTTTATGTAAATAAATTATTATTAATAAAATTGTATTTTTTATAAAATAAGGATTAGCATATGAGATATAAAAATTATATTTTATTATAATCATTGATTCCATGAATATGTTTTATGAAAATAGCATGTTTATGAAGTATTGATAAACTTTGAAGGAAATTGATATTCATTTAATTGATCAATACAAATGATTCAACAGATATAAATGTACATTGGCCATGCTATAAAATATGAAAAAAAATGACCATGCTACAAAATAAGAAAAAAAATCTAAAAATATAGGAAAGATAAAATATGATATACACGGCAATATAATGCTTGATTATATGCCTCATATGCTTAAAAGGATAAGGACAATATTATATACATGATAATGTGATGGCTAATAATATCCCTTATATGTCCAATTATCCATTAATACTTGATATGCCCAATTATCCATTAATACATGATCATATCCCTTATATGCCCAATTATCCATTAATACTCTTCCTCAAGTTGAAGCATGAAGATTAAGAATACCCAACTTAGATAAGAGACGATGAAATTGGTCCTTTCCAAATACCTTAGTGAAGATATCTGTTAGTTGTTGCTTGGTAGGAATGTAGTGAATCATGAGTTTATTGGATTGGATCCATTCACGAACTAAATAGCAGTCAAATTTGATATGCTTTGTTCATTCATGGAAAACTGGATTGGAAGCAATGTGCATTGTTGCTTGGTTGTTACAATGAAGCTACATGGGACATATAAGAAAAATATATAAATCAGAAAGAAGAGCTAGAAGCCAAAGGAGCTCATAGACATAGCTCTGTATATATTCAGCTTCAGCAAAAAAACATGAGACTGTAGTTTGCTTAGTTTTCTAGAAAAGAAGAGAATGTCCAAGCATGATAAAATAGCCAATGATGGAGCGACGGGCAGTTGAGCAACTCACCCAATCAGAGTCACAATATGCGACTAAGGATAATTCACTAGACGTAGGAAGAAATATATCTTGTCCTGGTGCCATTTTGAAATAGCGAAGAACCTGCATGGTAGCATCAAGGTGGGGCTGAAGGGGATCATGCATGAAATGACTAAGAACGTGGACCAAATAACATAGATCTAGATGAGTAATTGTTAAGTAAATTAGCCTACCAACTAAACACCTATATAGAGAAGGATCAACCACCTTTGGACCAATGGCACTAGATAAAGAATGATGTTGTTCCATTGGAAAAGCATATGGCTTGGCTCCTAGCATGCCTGTCTCTAAGAGAATGTCAAGCACATTTTTTTTTTTTGATTGAGTATAATGCCATTTGACGATCTGGCGACTTCAATTTTCAAAAAATATTTTAATAGGCCTAAATCTTTGATATGAAACTATGGGTGCAGATAACTCTTGACAGAAGAGATGCGGATGGGATCATTTTTGGCAAGAATAATATCATCCATATAGATTAAGATGAGGACTATACTCTCACCTTAAGCATGAGTGAACAAAGAGTAATCAGCCTTGGACTGTTTAAAACCGAACTGAACAATAGAAGAGGTAAACTTTTCAAACCAATTACGTGATGCTTGTTTGAGTACATACAAAGACTTGTTCAGTTTACAAACTCGTGTATCACCAGAACATGTAAAGCCTTGAGGAATATGCATGAAAACCTTTACATGTAAATCATCTTGTAAGAATGCATTCACTACTACAAAAATGGTCTATAACAGCGCATACTATGGCAACAGTTTTCGAAACCGCTGCCATAGGTTTTCGTTAAACACTACCATAGATTGGATCTATGGCAGTGATTTTTATAACCGCTATCATAGGTCCGACATATAGTAGCGATTAATAAAAATCGCTGCCATAGGTCGGACTTATGGCGGTGGTTACAAAAAATCGCTGCTATAGGTTGACCTATAGCAGCGGTTCATTGTAATCACTGCTATAGGTCGAACCTATAGCAGCGGTAAGTAAAATCACTGTCATAAGTCGGACTTATAGCAGCGGTTAGTAGGAACTGCTGCTATAAGCTTATTTATGGCAGTGGTTAATTGTAACCGCTACCATATATATATATATTTTTTTAAATATTATATAATTTTAAAATTTAATGTCCATCTTCATCATTTATTATCTAAATAATTATCATTAGAGTATCTTCGCAAAAGATCGCCTCGATCCGATGGCCCTAGCTTCATCGATCTAAAAAATTCGATTTCGACGACTACGAATGATGATGCGATGATCTGATAGATAGAGATCTTCGATGGATCCAAAAATCTGCAATGATGATCTCGATGAGGTTTGTAGCATACTATCAAAGTTTTACTTCAATCGAATATCGTTATCTTGATCAATTTAGGATAGGTTAGTTTCGACCATTAAATGATAAATGAGCGATCAAAGGACCAAATGGTGTCTGATTATGAGATAATTTTTTTTATAAATGATCTTGGCTATTATTTTAATCATTTTTTATGATGATGATTATAAAATTCAACTCGTGAGATGAAGAACGATCTAAAACTATGCGTCTCCTGATAACCATTCTGAAACTTTATTGGTTGTTATGCTCATGCTTTTGCAATATCTGCTTAAAATGAATAGTTTATACGAAAATAATTTAAATTTTACTACATCGCCATATAAAATATTTAAAATTATAATAAAAATTATTTAACTAAAAAATTATCTCATAATCAAACGTCGTTTAACCCTTTGATCGCTTGTTTCTAATTTAACGATCGAAATCATTCCATACTAAATTGACCATGATAACGATATCCGATTGAAGTGAAACTTTGATAGTATGCTACAACCATCATCGAGATCATCATTATAGATTTTTAGATCCATCGAAGATTTTCATCTATTAGATCATCGTATCATCGTTTGTGATCATCGAAATCAAATTTTTCTAATCGATGAAGCTAGGGCCATCGGATCGAGGCGATCTTTTGCGACGATACTCTAATGATAATTATTTAGATAATGATTGGTGAAGATGGATATTAAATTTTAAAATTATATAATATTTAGAGAAAAAATAAGAAAAAAATTATTTCCAACCTACGGCAGGGGTTATCAAAAATCGCTGCTATAGATCTATGGCAGCGATTTTGGATAACCGCTGTAGTAGATCTATGGAGCGGTTTGATAACCACTACCATAGATTAGGTTAAAAATCTCTAAATTTTTTCTGCTTTCCTCCCATGCGCGCTCAATCTCTCTCTCTCTATCTCTCCCCCTCCTCTTCGTCATCGGTGAGGCTTCTTCCCCCCCGATCGGCGTTGTCCCTCCTTCCCCCTCGGCCGGCGCGGCCTCCTTCCCCCTCCCCCTCCAACCCCTCCATCCCCGATCGCCCCTCCCCACCACCCCCACCCCACCCTCCCCCGGTCGTCCCTCCTTCCCCCCCATATCCCCAGCCGCTCCTCCCCGCCACCCGCCACCCCCAGCCCGAGCCCCCCAACCCTCACCTCCCCCCGATCGCCCTCCCTCCCCCCACCCGCCGCCCCTCCCGCCACCCTGCCACCCCCAGCCCCCATCTCCGGCCGCCTCCCTCGCAACAGCCCCACCCGGCCCCCCCCCATCCTCCCCCGACCGCCCCCCTTCCCCCCATCCCTGGCCGCTCCTCTCCGCACCCCCACCGCCCCCCACCTCCCCTCGATCGCCCCTCCTTCCCCCCATCCCGGCTGCCCTCTCACCACCCTGCCATCCCCCCCAGCCCTCTTCTCCGACCGGCCCCTCCCCGCGAACCCACCCACCCCCCACCCTCCCACCCTACCCCCGACCGCCCCTCCTTCCCCCCATCCCTGACCGCCCTCCGCCACCCCACCCCACACTCTCCTCTCCGACTCACCCTCTGTCACTGTGCCTCCGAACCCCTCTCACTGTGCCCCCTCCTGGCCCCCCCATTCCTGATCGCTCCTACTCTCTCTCTTTCACTCTTTCTCTCTCTCTCTATCTTACATCTTGATTTTATTTTGCAGGTTAACCGTTCTAGTGCCGTTGTCCTCTCTAGCTCATCGCTGCTACCTGGGCTTCGTGCGATCCGCTCTTTATAGCCAGTAGTATAATTTTTTTAACTTTATAGTATTATTTATTAATCACATATATTTATAATAATTTATAAAATATTTATAATAAAATATAAATATTTATTATAAATATTATAATTATCTGCATGCCATGTTTTTGGGCTGTAACATGGGTAGCCTTGGACTGTGCCATGTCCGATGGCTGTGGACTAGATCTATCAATGGATTGGGTTTGATTAGAACCTGGAGAATATCAGATGAATCCAATTTTAATTACTGATATCGGCATTCAATATTCGAATATCCGATGGGTCTGTACTTGAAGTACCAAACTCGGCCCTATGATTCTGAAAGTCGGGTCCGATTTTGGGATCCAAACTAAGAAATGGAGAGACTGAGAGGGATGACCGATAGATTGAGAGAGGGAGGGCCGATCGTCGCCGCCGCTGGCAAGGGAGACGAGAGTGGGAGGAGGAAGGAGGAAGGGTCCGATCCTCGCCACCGCGTTGGTGAGGGAGATCGAGAGAAATAAGAGAGGAAGGAGGATCCGACCTCGCCGCCATCTATTAGGAGGGAGGGGCTGGTCTCTCTCCATCATTGGGAGGAGGGTCCGACCTCGCCAGAAAGGGAGATCGAAAGAGGAAGAGTGGAAGATCGAAGAGCGGAGAGGAGGGAGGTCGCCTCGCCGGATCACTGAAGGATGGGTCCGGCCTTGCCCGCTGATGAGATCAAGAGAGTGAGAGAGTGAGGGATGGGGTCTGACCTCGCGACGAGGAAGATCAAGAGAGTGAGAGAGGGAGGGATGGGGTCTGACCTCGTCAGTGAGGGAGATCGAGAGAGGGAGAGAGAAAGATCAAGAGATAGAAAGGCTAGAAGGAAGGGGTTCGGCCTCGCCGCCATGGTCGGCGAGAGAGATCGAGAGAGGGAGTGATCGAGGGGATGGCACACAGTCGAGCTAGCTCGGATATGCAGTCGAGCTAGCTCGGACCTTGATCGAGCCGACTAGGGGAGGACCCAAGCTGGATGTCTCAGGCATGGAGCCGACTTGTCTCAGGCACAGAGTGAAGGGAAATCCTGATTTTTCGGACCAGGTTCGTTCAGATCTGATCAGATCAAGAGATATATTTCAAAAATTTTTCTCTTGATCCCAATCAGATCTTGATGTGTTTCAGATCTGATTCTTATTATTTTAATAAATAAAATAAAATAAAAATAAATTAAATCAAATTTTAATTTACCTAATTTGCGGTAATCCTATTACCTTGTTGATGATCCTGTTGGCAGCGGAAGCGTTCTGGTATCTACCCACGCAGCGCCTGGCCTCTACCAATATCCACCGGGCTGATCTGGGATCCTCTTCTTCTCTATCACAC